>JAVYIG010001754.1:0-301908 GCA_035222895.1 Strongylocentrotus droebachiensis
ATACTAACACACCTATCCAAGACCAGTCTCGGCACCCCGAGACTGCTTCCAAAAAGCTGACCAAAATGTTTGGACACCCGTTACATCGAAATCGTAAGGAGTCTCGGGGCGCTTCAAGACTGCTTTTGTGTGTTTACACCGACTTACGTAAAGCTACTGCATGAGACAGGTTTCGAATGAGACTTTCTGTTTGCGGACGTTGCGGCCATCATGGATGTCAAGAAACCTTTCGTGGACTGGTTACAATTTTTGTTGGTGACTAGCTATACACGGTACGTAGAGCTAGAGCTACATGTACGTATTCTTCTTAAATCTTATCATGACACAGGCCAATCCCCATTGTGCCAAGCCCCAAATACCCCGTGCCAAGTTTATTTTAAGATAATCTGATTAACGCGATGGTTCTATGAATAGCGCGTGCGAATCACACAGCACATTACAGTGGGCATGAACAATAACTGCTATTACGAATGCGTGCAAGCATGCACAAGCACTGAAGCAATGGCTCGCTCGCATGTACAAAACACTATAACGTAGCGTGCATGCAGTCTTATGGCAGACGTTTTGAAACCTACCCGAGACCAGTCTGGGGCGCCCAGAGACTTCTGAGGATTTCGGTGTAACAGGGGTCTCTGTCTATCTGTCTCTCTCTTTCTCTCTCTCTCTCTCTCTCTAGATCTACTTTACCTTTGAATATCTGACACTCTCTCTCTCTCTTGCTCTCTCTCTCTCTAGATTCACCCTCTCTCTCTCTTTCTTTCTCTCTCTCTCTCTCAATCCCTATCTCTCTCTAGATTTCTCTCTGTCTCTGTCCTCTCTCACTTTCTATTTGTCTATCTATTTTTGAAGCACGTGTCAAGTCTGACAAACAAGAGTACCATACAATTACCCAATATTATTTATTATCATATATAAATAAAACTTTTTTTCTCTATATTCATTTATACACCCCCCCCCCCCCCCCTCTTATATAGATACAGCGTGTTCGTGTGCATGCTATCCACATCAGTATCGATAATTTTTTACGCGATTTAAGGAAGTATCTTAGACCTTCTACAACCATCCACAGTGAGTGTTAAGACGCAGCCCATATACAGTGTATTTCTTTTGGAACAAAAGCAACACTCAGTCATGAATTCGATGAAATCACTGGTTGGAAGTTTTTGGATTTTCTTAGCATTATGTAAGTTTTATTTTTTGTTTTTTACAAACTGTTTCAATTTCAATACTTTGTTATAATGTAGGCTATTCTAATATGCCTTTCTTGAATGCTTATTCCTTTAATACTGCATAGTCTAGTTATTGTGATCACACAGTGTTATATTATATTCAGAATTGGAGGATTGTCATCTTGACATTTGTTGCAGATGCCAGTGAATTTGCAGTATTTAGAACTTAAAAACAAAAAATTGCCGAAATTGTTTCATTGAGCGGCTGTTGATGTCTAAACAAGATTTGACATTGCCTGTTTATATGCTTTCAGTGTATTTTATTGTGTTTCGCAAGGCTCACAATAATATATTTTTACGAGAATAGTATTGGCAATAACCCTATCTGGACATGGGAAATGGGGAGGGGGGGGGGGAATGGGGGAGGGGCCACCTGCACCGTTTTTTAGGGAAATTTCGCAGAGGGTAATCTTCCTGGTGTGATTTTTCTGGGGTGATTGTCCAAAGGTGATTTTCATGGGCGTGTAATTGTCCTGCCGGGAGTTTTTCCTGGGGTAATTGTCATATGGGATAATTGTCCCGAGAGCAATTTTGATAGAGGGGAAATTATCCAGGAGTAATTCTCCTAAAAGGTAAGTAAATTTAAACTGGGAAAGTGGAAAATAAAGCAGCGGTGAAATAACGACTGCAGAATATCTCTCGCTGTTCTTTTTTGATAAGCCTAATATATAACCCGGGTGTAACCATAACAAACTTGCCACATGATTTTGTTTTTATTTTATACCTCTAACATTTATACCTCTGACATTTTTTCCTCTGACATTTTTTCCTCTGACATTTTTACCTCTGACATTTTTTCCTCTGACATTTTTACCTCTGACATTTTTTCCTCTGACATTTTTTCCTCTGACATTTTTTACCTCTGACATTTTTAACTGGCACCCATGAATTTGGTTCAAATTAACATATTGGAAGCATATGCGTTCCTACAATATTCATTGATCGTTGTCCCGATTGAATTCGAGTCTAAAGTTATGAAATTATAAATAATAAACTCTTTATGTTGTATAGCTCCCTCTCAAGGTCAAGATATCAATTTAGCTATGAAACAACGTTTCTGGACTAAAATCGACCGATTAGCTATTCCCGTTTGGAAGTTATATATCACAACTACATATTCTGAGATTTTCATGGTCGCAGCTACCATTGTACGGCAGTAGGCGCTATTTGAAATTTATCAAAATTTACCGGGAGCACCGGTAAATTTTTATATTCAATTTTTCTCGAAAACAGAAGTGTTTTAGGGGTTAATTTTTGTGTGCTTATAATACATCCACAGGGGCATCCAAATATATCAAAATTGTAAAGATTTACTATCCACCCAATTTTCAAAATTTAACAAAACTTTGTATTACCTTTAATGCATTTTATTTTCTCTGAGTAGTATTACAAGAGAGGAAATGAAAGCTATTTGAAATACATGGTGATAGTGTTTTTTTTGTGTGCAGCATGTCTTCGAAATACCTTAACTAAGAGCTGTTATCTTGCAAATCCCCCTTTGAAAAAAAGAAATATATATTATATCAGATTTATTTCCTTGCTTGTGTAGTTCCTCTGGTCCTAGTGAAAGCATCACGATCTCCTCAAGTCGTCAATACTCTTGCAGGAGAGAATTCCCAGATCGTATGTACTTTTTCGATCACCAACTACCATGGCAACGTTATTTACTGGAGATTCGGGGAAACCCCCATAAAAAATGTCTCTGTAAACGATGAAATGAAGTACATTATGCTGCAGGAAGCGGGAAAAGGACAATCTAGCACCCTGACAATCTTCAATACCACCTTCAATGACGAGGGGTCTTACTTTTGCATCACGTCGACTAATACTGAAATTCTAGAGCGGGAACATCGACTCATAGTAAATGGTAATAAAACAACCACACCCCTTATTTGTTTATTGGATATTTCAAGTAAATTTTACAGGCATTTAATATACTGCAGAACGTAATACTATACTAATGCATAGATTTGACATTCAAAATCGAGCATACAAGACATGCCTATTTATACCTGGATTACATTTGCCCCGGGCGCCGTACGATAAATTAGTCTACGATTTTTCGTAGACATCGTAGGAGGCTACGGGCTACGATGTTTGTGTTTACATTATCTACGAGCATCGTGCCATTTATTGTATTGGCCCTCGGGGGCAGGCCGGGGCAAATCCGTACAGAGGCTGCTCGGAGAATGTATGGAAATCGTGCAATTTGAATGCAGTAGCCGTACAGTCTCCGCAGCCTCCGCACGGAAATCGTACGTAGCCCGTGCAGCTTCCGTGCAAAGGTTGCGCGGAGAAGGCGCGGTGACCGTACAGCCGTGTCCACCGAAAAATCGTACGTTTGCTGCACAATCAGTGCGAGGCCTCCGGGCGATGCCCGTGCGGGGATTGTGCAATGCCACCTACGACATGTATACGGGCTACGGGCTTACGATTTTTTCAAATTTGTTTAACTTCTCGCGAAACAAAATCGTAAAGGCTGCGGAGCCCGTGAATCCGTACGAAAATCTCACGGCCGCCTCCTGCCTCCGCACAGAGGCCGCACGGAAAAGGGGATACGGGCAGGATACGGGCTCCGTAGACTAATCGCAGGCCAAATGTAATCCAGGCATTACTCATCTTACGTTTAAATTGCTTATTATGTTGCCAAACCTTAAATGGATCCGGTAACTTTGTCTCAGATTCTGAAATAAAATTCTGGATTTAGCTCATGATGCAATGATAATTATAAACCTTTAGGTCAGTCAGGAACCCCATGAATTTTACAAGCCGATCGCCTGTCTGATTATCAAGATGTTTATGATTGGAATTACAAATTTTGAAAACCGTTCGCCTGACGGTTTCATAACACTACAGTCTTTTGGGGAAAACGAGTATGGTAAAACCGGTCACTCAAAGATTTTTACTTTTTTGAGGCACTTCTTGATCATTTTGAAGCTCAATTTTTTTAGGGCTTCAATATTACACCATATCACAGACACTGATAACACGTAGGGCCGTGTATCTCAGATTTAACATTGTTAAACGATTCCTTTAATTTTCATTTTAATGCAAATCGGTCCATACAATACGTTCTTAGTATCAAAATGCCATATCTTAAAACAATACATGTTATTAAAAATTGCAGAACACATAATTAACCGTTTGCATTATTACACAAACTGCAGGCATAATGATGCTGGTGACAAATTATGTTTTATTGACCTAGAATGTTATACCTAATTGTTTTGCATTTGTCGTAAAGGTGTCGTGGTATATATTGTTGATACATGGTTCACAGTTCGAGTCCCGCCACAGCATTAATGTCTTTTGGCAACACATTAAAGCCCTTTTAAATTGTTGGGAATCCCAAATTTGAAGGCAAAATTTCACTTAAGTTGTATCGTAATGTGACACTTCTGCAAAGATCCCCCCCCCCCCGCCAAAAAAAAAAAAAAAAAAAAAATGGTTTGAAGACAAATATTGATGAATGAATAAATGATTTGGGTTGTAATTTTGTATTCTTTTATCAATATTCAACTTTAAACACATTCTTTTTGAAAATCCTTGCAGAAATGTGTGTTAAATGACAGCCTCTCTCACATTTTGATGCCAAATTTTGCCGTCAAATTGTAGGGGCTCTCGACACTTTAGAGGGGCTTTAATCTAATTTGCCACGCTCCACCCTGGTGAGGTAAATGGGTACCAGGTAGGAAGAAATTCCTTTAATGCGTGAGCACTTTTTCACGGTAGCTCAGCTAAAGCCGGTGTAATAATACAGGGAGAGCATCATTCATACTGATTAGGTTACCCTGGGTAAACGAGACACATTGCTTTTTTATTATTAGTTCCGGCGTATGGACTAAAACTCCGAGACAGCCCCAGTAATGATGAAATAGGCAACAATGGTACCGTCAGGATCCAGATAAACATGACAAAAGAATTCGTTTGCTCCGTCAGCAACCCAACCAAACCTGACGCATCCGTTGCGTGGAGAGCGGCAGAAGGCGTCGTTATTAGTGAAAGCGAAACTGATTTTGACAGATTGGGCAACTTAAGTACAGCTTCCCGCTCTGTTCAAGTGAGGGGAGGGCCTGCTCTTCATGATAAGGAGCTGATCTGTATTGTTTCTCAGCCGAGCCTCGCGAACACACTCACAGCAAGTTTCAGAATCGAAGTCCAAGGCAAGCATTTTTATGGAGAATAATATTGTATAGAAACCACCTTAAATGGGTATGATTTAATATATGATGGTTACATATGATGGTTAAATAAGCTCTTATAAAAAAGAGCCACTCGACTTCTAGAAAGAATTAAAAACAGTACCAGAACAATATCGATGATCCTTTTCTCTCTGTTTCCCCACACCATTGATATGAGGATGTTATAATAGGAAGGTTGGCAGTGATATAATTATAATGAATATTGTTGTGGAACTTTTATTATTCAATTTCACTCTCATTATCTCCAGGGTGTGTTCACACTGTGGTCCAGGGTGCTTGTTCTCGGTACATAGTGGAGAGTGTCCCCATTGACATAACATGTCGGCTCTACAATGACACCATTTCGGCCACGGCAATGGTCAAGCAGTTTACCATCAACCGAGACAACTCTACGACAGACGCATTCTTACCAGTCTCTACACAGCCATCTACGGACGGAATGGGATTGGTTGTTGAAGTATTCAAACGGCAAGCCGGGAACGCGAGTGATTATCGTGTTGCCGCCAAATGTTGCATGGAAAATATCAACGCATGTGGGAACTTTGAGTGTTCAGATGTTTGCGAAAGTCAATTGCAATGTAGGTCCCCCCCCCTCCCCAACATCCATTGAAATACAACATTTACAATTCTTTATTTTGAAAGTAGAATCGAATGCATCTTCCATCAGTATGGCACTTTTTTTGTTAGTTATTAAACATAATGATCATGATTTTAATATTGAAATTGGGTAGTTACGATTTCATTTAACAATATCATTACGATTTTGGGAAGATCAAAACATTTAGTTTTTACACCTCGAACGCCTAAATGTTGTTTGATTGCGAGAATCATCGCATCACAAAAAGACCCGCAAACAACCAACTTAAAAGACAATTAATTGTTTATTCAAATGTCAGGTAACGCAATTTCAATGACTTTCAAGACGGCAACTTAAAGGGCAATCCAAAACTTGTAAAAAATATCATTATTATAAACATGGAGAAACAGAATGGCGAAGTTTTAAATCAATCGGACCAATGATAATAACGCTATGAGTGTTTGAAATATGAGATCCCCAAAGCCATGCAAATCTCAAATCGAGGATTTGGTTACTGGATTGTGACATAAATTGTGTCATATATTTCTGTTTCTGTTTCTCTTAAACGCCTTCTCCTTTGTATTAATACTCAAATTATATCATGGATTGCATATTTGTAAAGGTTCTCCATGAAGAAAACACACTATAGAGTCATACATTCTGACAATATTAGACGTCTTAGTCATTTTGTGAGTCGGAATTAAAAAATGGGAAATTTGTCCGGCACTTCGGTAAAGTGACATTACCGATCCAGCCAATTTGAAATGCCAATACGTTTACTGATCACAACTGTTGATACTTCAAAACTTATATTTTCTTCTTTCTCCGATGTCGTTCAAACTTTCCCCTATCCGCCTCTTTCATTTTAAGGATTCCTTTTAGAATACATAATTATAGTTTTATGTGAGGGTAGGATTTCCTGTATTGTCCCTTCCAATACCTACCTCATAACGGTCCCTGCTGGAAAGAACACACTCATTCACACTCATCCACAGTGGGAATCACAGTGTGAAATCACAGTTCACACTGTGAATGAGTGTGTTCTTTCCTTTTCCGGTTATCCACACTGTGAACCACAGTGTGAAACGAATCGACCACAATGTGAAAACGCCCCAATTTAACATTGTGGAGCACACTGTGATTCACAGTGTGAAACACAGTGTGATTCACACTGTGAATGAGTGTGTTCTTTCCTTTTCCGATTATCCACACTGTGAACCACAGTGTGAAACGAATCGACCACAATGTGAAAACGCCTCAATTTAACATTGTGGAGCACACTTTGATTAACAGTGCGAAACACAGTGTGATTCACACTGTGAATGAGTGTGAATCAGTGTGTTCTTTCCAGCAGGGGTCTGATGTTCATACGCTTCGTATTATGGCGATACGTAAAGGCTATAAATGAAATGGCCGGATTTTGTTAAATGTTGATCTTTTTGATCGTGTACTGCATACACCATGACCCCGTCATGAAAGGTAGGAGACTTTCTGTTTGCCATTGATTCGAGGACTTAAGATTTATTCGGATATATGGCTGCTCTTTAAAAGACAGGGTCCAGATTTTATTCGTATCCCTTCAATTATATTGCAGATTCCCCTGGGAAATTCAGCCTTTCCCGATCGTACTATGGACCCTTGATTGAAGGATTGAACCAAACTCAATCGATCACGTGTTCTGCTGACGGGTTTCCTCATCCTAACGTCACGTGGTGTAAGGTTACAGGCAACACCTCTTGGGTTAATGTAGCTGATGGGACAGGTTCGGCTTCAATTCGATTCGGAACGCCTAATCGTAATGACTCGGGAATATACGAGTGCCGAGCTGGCAATGGGCTCGGGTTTCCGATCACACATCTGGAAAAGACAATCGTATTTTGTGAGTGTTGTTAATTTTCTCCTCTTTTTTTAGTCGGTATCACGCACACATTTAAATATGTGATCAAAATGGAGTGCAGAGGAGGCCAAAATGATGACAAGGACTTCGGGAAAATAAATTAGGGCAATTTCAAGGGGAATTGTCGTTTGGTTCATAACCAATTCGTCTACTACCCAATTGGTCTATTTCCATCTGGTCAACACCTAGCTTTTCTACTATCCACATGGCCTATAATACTCATTTCATTTACTTATCATTTGGTGGTGTACTGACCATCTAGGCTAATAGCAATGTGATCTATAATTGGCATGTGGTATAATTCTCAGTTTGTCTACTAACCGAATGGTCTAATAATCATTTGATCATAATTGAAAATGATCACCCAAAGATTATTAGACTTTTATACCAATTTTAATATTGCAATGACAAGGAACCCTGTCTTCGTCATTTCAATTAGGTGAAGTTTATTTTTAATGTCTTTACGATGGTGTTGGCAGCTAAACTATTAAGAATTTCAGGAAAATTCAATCAGTAAAACAAAATAATGAAATGCTGTGAAGCCACTCAAAATCTGAATAAAATATATACATCATATAATTTAAACATGTATTATTTTAAATTCTTATGAAAGATGCCCCTGGGATAATTGAACATTCTAAGACGGTCCTCGCAGATGAAGGAAGCGAAGCCTTTTTGACATGTACGGTACATGCACTCCCGCCACCTTCGTCAATCCAATGGCTAGACCAGGATGAGAATACCGCAATTGGCGTCCCTGTCGTGACAGAGCTGTGGCGTTCTGAATATGGGTCTTTGACAAGGAGTACCCTGTGGGTTTCAGGTGCCGTGAAAGCTCATATGTATGGCAACTATACCTGTTCTGCTGTCAACAGCATCGGCAAAGCCTCACATACAGTGAGCCTCACTGGAAAGAGTAAGCCTGATTGTTTTAATGTGTTTGTTGCAGACGCGTACGCAGAGAAGGGGGGGGGGGTTAAACCCCCCCCCCTCCTCTTGAGTTTTGTTTATGTCTTATTTTTGTATGTTTTTTAGGAACATAAAATTTTTATAAATTTATAAAAAAAAATTATAAAAAAATATTAAATAAATAAAAATAAAATCCTTATAGATGACCTAAAAAAGATGAACTCAACCCCCCCCCCCCCCCAACGGAACGGAATGTCGATGGGTCAACATTTCAAATTTCCTGACTCCTCAAAAAAAAAACAATATGTCCTCTTACACCCCCCCCCCCCTCCCCGCTTATTCAGCGGCTGGCTGAGTCGTTGCAATTTTTTTGGGACTCCAAAAAATAAAGTGTCCTCTTAAACCCCCCCCCCCCTCCCCTCCCCCCGCTTATTCAGGGGCTGGCCGAGTCATTGCGAATTTTGTGGGACTCCAAAAAAAAAGGGTCCTCTTACAAAGCCCCACCCCCCCCCCCTTCCTCCCGCTTATTCAGCGGCTGGCTGAGTCGTTGCAAAATCTTTGGCCCGATTTCAACCCCCCCCCCTTGAACAAAATCCTGCGTACGCTTCCCCTGCCCTAATACTTTTCGTTCAACGTGGTACCGTTAGATGTTTAGGTATTAGTACATAATTAGTATTTCGAATGTGAAATAACTGTTTAAATAATTTAATTGAAAATCTAACCTATAGCTTGTGAATATATTTGTTTTGTGTGTATCGTTTTGCTACTGTATTTCATATATTCTTTAGCCTCCATTTTGCTCGTATAGAGAAGGGAAGATTTATTTTCTTCTAGCTAAGGACCAGGTTTTTTTTTTATTGGAATACCTTTAAAAACAAATCCTTTCACTAATATATAAATCAATTGTTGTGCATCCCATTCACTAAAATTTGCTTCAAAGTTCTAAAATCTAATTTTATTTTTAATACAGATGTCCTAACAAAATGTTAAAACGCAGATAGCAAGCAAGAGGTTTAGGTGTCGTGGTCTAATGTTTACGTGCACAATATAAATGTAGCTATCATCACTATTCTTATTCTGTTTCCATGATTCTGTACGATTCCTTCATTCTCAGTATTCCCTCTCAGTCCGTCACGCCTATCTGTCACCTCTTCTACCGAGACGACCCTTTCGTTACAATGGACATGGACTACGGATAGCAATCCTGACGTAACGTTTACGGTGTCACACTGTCCTGATGAAGCATCACTTCAATGCACCAGTTTTGGAGGCGTCACTGACAGGCAATTCTTGATATCGGGTCTAAGGACCTTCACGGTTTATTGGATAACAGTCAAGACGGTGAACCTCTTGGGAGAGAGCGTCGATGCAGCCAAGATTCGGGCATCAACATGTCGTAAGGTTCAAGTACAAATATTTCATCAAAGAGGTATATGAGTGGGCTCTCCTGGGGAATTAGACACCGTTCGGGTGTTTACCCATTGATATGTGTTGTTGATTTCCAGGGTTAGACTCAGTTTGTTTTACCTATATCCCTTATGTAATTCCTTGCATTCTCCCTTACCCGAAGTTTTTTTTCCGAGAGACGAGGGGGTATTTCGTGATAGGCCTTAGAGTTCACTGTGTGCTGAGTTATACACACATTTATGGTATTTCCATCAAGTCTGGTGTCAGTGAAATTTGGACATTTGCACATGGAAACCGACGACCCACTCCCTCTAAAAAAGTGTATTCCCCATGCTATACATAAATCTAGACAGCAATGGATACTCATACTTATTCCTTGAACACTATACTGTATATCGTCGGTGGGGTGACAAAACCTCGGTTCTCAAAAATCATGAATTTTCAGGAGAGCGAAAAAACATTCCTGTCTCAACAAATTTAGTGCTGTGACACCGTCCTCTCTTTTTAAAACTGGAATATTTATACAATTTTAAATGTCATTGTTGAAATTCAGTAAAATATATTTTTTTTTATTTGAAAGTGAGTTACGAGGTTTTTGCGTTTATCTACATTGAGATACGAGTTTTTAGTTTTTATTCAAATTGAGATACGAGTTCTTACTTTCAACTCTGAATGAGTTACGAGGATTTGGTTGAATACGTTACGAGGATTTAAATACACTAACTTCGGTACTGTTAGGCCGTGTGTGAGTTACGAGGAAAAGGAATTACGTATCTTATGTTACGAGGTTTTTTCCAAATCTCAAAAAATTGAGACACGAGGTTTTGTCACCCCACCGACGATATACATGTTACAACTCATCAGAAAAGTTGATGATGATGATGATGATAATGATGATACTGACGATCAAAGTTTGTAGCTTGCATTGCTGAACAGAAGAGTGAGACCTTATATCCAATATTTTTTGGGGAATGGTTATTCGTCAATCTATTTTTTAGGTTGTATTTAATTTCAAACGCATCCTTATAGCAATATAACGTTACTAAAAATGTCCCTGCAAATCAGGACATCGATCAAGTTAGGTTGTCAAGTTTACAGTCCATTCTAGTTTCATTGTATGTCTTTTATACACGGCAAGGTGACAATTATGGGTCTCTTACCGGCCAAAATAGTTTTTTTACATAAATATATCGTATTATCAACTGATTATTTCAAATCAGGAAGTTAGGTACATCAACCCTCTTTTGTTTCCGTTAGAAGTTCATTATAAAATCACTAAACATTTTGTTTCCTTTTATTCCAAATCTTTTTCAGCTTCTCCGCCTGAAGAGTATGGTAAGTATATGTCAATTTTTGTTTCTATTATTTCATTTATTATTATCATTATTATTAGTAGTAGTAGTATTAACACTATCATCATTATCATTATCATCATCGTCAGTATCATCATTATCATCATCATCATCATCATCATCATTATCATCATCATCATCATCATCATCGTCGTCATCATCTTTACCATTATTACCATTAGTAGTAGTTGTAGGAGTAGTAAAAGTAGTACTATTGTGGTATACGTAGTAGTATATTTAATGTTTGTATTATTTTGATATAATTCTCGACAGAATAAATTAGTAATGTATTAATGTTATGTATCTTAACGCTAAAAAGGCCGGGCTTTTTAAGGTCTTAATACAGCCGGAGGGGGGGGGGGGGCATTATGGCCCCCTTAAGATCTCGGCCGTGAAACGGCCGATCTCCGCGAAAATTTGCAAGCATGTCAATTGAAGTGTATAGAATACTATGATAATTTCATTTTTTTTGTTGAACAAATCACTCATTTGCATATTTATGGTAAGTTATGCAAATATGGTCATACAAATCACTTTTTTTACCCATAAATCATATATTATTCATATTTAAGCATTCATTTTCACTGCCTATATTCATTAGACCATTTGGAATAATAATACGACAACAAAATTTGAAAAGCCAGCTTATTCCTTATATTATCTATTGTTTTGATAATTTCTTATGTATTTTTTGTTTTACTTAATGTATTTTTTTATTTTTTATAATTTCATTTCTAAATACAATTCAAAAATTTTGACTCCTAAAACAAACACCTAAACTTTAAACAAGACCCCATAACCAATGTTTGATCTATTTTTAGGAAAAATGACATTTCCATATGTTTTGTACACAAATCACGAAAATTAGCGATTTTTCGGGCTGACATGCAAAGACAAAAGGTCACGTGACCTTGTCACTGTAGGACCGATTTTCAAATTTTCAAAACAAATATTGTTAAGGTTCGCAAGACCCGAGAGAAAAAAGAATGCGAGCGGCGGGGCGCCATCCAGATGCGTTCCCCGAACAATCAGAAAAATTGTGTAGGGGGTGGGGGGGGGGGGGGGGGGGTTAAAGGTAATACAAAGTTTTGGGAAATTTTGAAAGTTGGGTGGATAGTGATTCTTAACCATTTTGATATATTTGGATGCCCCTGTCGATGTACTACAAGCACTAGAAAATTTAGCCCCTGAAACACTTCTGCTTTCGAGTAAAATTGAATATACAAATTTACCGGTGCTCCTGGTAAATTTTGATCAATTTCAAATAGCGCCTACGGCCGTACAATGGTAGCTGCGACCATGAAAATCTCAAAATATGTAGTTGTGATATATAGTATCCAAACGGGAATAGCTAATTGGCCGATTTTAGTCAAAAAAACATTGTTGAATAGCTTAATTAATATCGTGACCTTGAGAGGGAGCTATACAACATAAATAGTGTATTATTTTCAATTTCATAACTTTAGACTCGGTTTCAACCGTGACAACGATCACTAAATATTGTAGGATCGCATATGCTTCCAATATGTTCATTTGACCCCCTACCAACACTTTGTATTACTTTAAACTAATTCCAAAATATCAGATTTGTGTTTTACGTTTAATGTTAAATGACGTTACCAAAAAGAAACAATTACAAGAGATTAACATTTTGTCATATCATACAGGCGTTTATGCTTCCTACAATACTGGCATGCATACTTTATCGGTGAAATCAACTACCAATTTTAAAGACTTGTGTTTTCATCTCGAAATTCACGTTGCTGGGGTCAAACACCGGAACGACACGTGCTTACTTCCGGGTCAGGAGTCGCTGATAGGCAATGATGTTCAGCGAGGTCAGCTGTGGCTCGTCGCCTGTGGAAGAGGTACATGTAGTGAGCCCTCACTCGTTCAATTCGTTGCAGGTATGGCGACACTTGGATTCTTTGGGCAAAGGGTATGGGGCATGATGTCATGCGTGGCAAAAATGCAGGGTAAAGGGAGAAGAGGAAGGCAAATTATTAGATGGATAGAAAGATGTTACCAAAGAAACAAACATGTATTTAAGGGAAATATACATTATTGCAACTTGACGATATCTAGGCCTATTCGAAATGGAAAAATATATGAAACATCACGCTGTTTGAATGACTGCGAAATTTAAAGTAAAGGATCCCAAAACATTCACCCTTCCATAAATCTGCCCTTCCTTTGCAAAATCTCGTGACCGCCATGCTACTAAAAACACAATTGCACTTTACACAGTCGCAACTACTTTCAACAAGATAAGGGCCAGAGTCCATCACCTTGAGAAAAACGCGAACATTACAATGACATATTACGTAATGGAATATAATTTATATATATACAAAAAGGTTGTGAAATTGCACTTGAGTTTTCGAAAGTAGTTGCGATCATGTCATTGTTAACACCCTTACTTCATCTTTTGGCTTTATTTGGCAATAAGTCGGAATTAGCTATTTTTGACACAAAGTTTTCTTTTTTTTGGGGGGGGGGGGGGAATATCAATTAAAAACTAGCTCCTTTTTCATGCAATTATGCATTTGTCAATTTTTTTTCTTCTTCTTACTTCTAATATGTAAAATCTTCCAGATTAAATTACGTGCTATACTCTAAACAATTGTCCAAGTCGATACATGGGTACCAACATTTACCCCTACCCATTTTAAACTGCCTTGCAGATGGCCTTTCTTCAGACTGGGTGATTATTTCCTTATCGTCGTTGGGAACTACTGGATCTACCGTCATCATTCTTGTTACTCTGGTATGCTGTCTCCGATTGAAAAGACGGAAACGATGTACGTAACATTTAACTGCAATTATGTGACTATAGGTTTTTGCAGCCAATTTCGATTTTTTTTTGTTCTTTCTTTTTTCATTCAAATTCAAGAACGTGCATTTAAATTCACATAGAGGTGGCCCGCAGGTAAATATGGGCATTCCATTTCATTTATCGGCAATCTTATTCATATTCGGTGAAATCAAAGTTGCGAATATGCGTACAATTACCTACTTCGTGCATTAAAATAGACGCGGTGCTAACAATGACCCTGTTTGGGGCATTCAATTTCAATTTTGGGTGATCAATTTCCTACTACGTGGATTCAATTTATTGTAACATTGAGATGGATTCTAGATAAGAGGGAAACTTTGATTTCTTTAATATGATTAGTACGTGGAATTATTGTTAATCACTGTTACACAATAAACATTTTAGTTAATGTTCTTTGTTTATCTGGCATTGATTGTTGCCTTTTGTTCATGTATTAGATTATCAAATCGCTAATGATATATTTAGACATGAATATCCCGTACTACACCTTTATTTCAATAAACATGTATTTATAAACATGTTCTAAATAATTGGAAACATTGACAGTGATTTGGAGGTGATGCCTGCTATAGTACTGTACTGCTATATGCATATTTCCCTCAATAAAGAAATTACAAAAAAAAATCCTTGAAATGCATTTCCACAAATGTAAATGAAAACACTTTCAATGAAATCGTTTTTTCTATAATGCATATATATATCAGTTATATGTTTGTGTCCCTCTCTCTCTCTCGCTCCCTATCACACTCTTGATCTCTCTTCCTCTCTCTCTCTCCAATGTCAACCTCTCCCCCATTCTCTCTCTCTCTCTCGTGCTCTTTCTCTCTCCAGTCTCTTTCTCTCAACTTTTCTCCCCTTTTCTCTTTACCAGATTCCCAATTTTCTTTCTTTCTTTTTATTTGTTAAAAATGTCTTTTTAGCTCTCTTTTTTGGAGGCTTAATCATATATGATATAGGCTGAATACCAGAAACCTTACAAAACTTCCTCTAAAGATATACTTTGCTAATGAAATCACACAACATTACAAAAACAAGTATACTTTACCCATCCTCAGATCAACATACCCAATTTCACAATACTCAACCATGACACCGAGTCCACTACAAATTAAACAAACTTTTGAAATGTTCTTATGTTAGGCATATCTTAGTATGTGCATTTATATAATTTGAACATGCCACGAAAAGTGTGATATTTGTACAATATTTGATGAGTTGAAAGGGAAAAAGTAATCTAGTGTCATCTTGGATCGAGTGATATGACACTTCATATACAATTCGACCATAGTTCTTAGACAGTTTCTGCAGTTTTCATATACACTGTATACAGCTTTTTGTTATGTGGGTGTGCCATGAGTAATATGGCAAGCTATATATTCATGTGTTTAACTTTTTGTTAGCCGAGAGAGTTAACACGTTATAATAAATAAAGATAATGCAAATGTCATGATAATGAAGCCTACATTATTCACAAACTGGGCACAAAATGCTTCTCAGAGACCCTAAAGAAACTAAACGCAATATATTTCTTGAAAATTAATGCACTTATTTCAAACAAGCTTGCTCACTCACGAATTTGAATGACCACCGAGCTAGGTACCGTAGCAGGCATGAGATGAATTTGAATGCTCTGTGCACGAAATGTACGCTCTTAGTTAACATTTGAATGATCTGAATTAACAATTGATTGCACGGATAATGAATTTGAATGGCGGATTTTGAATTTGAAAACAGATTCAACGCTGCGAGTACGATTTGCGCAAATTCGAATACTCGGAATATGAACTTGAATGAAAGAAGTGTGAAATTGCCCGGAAAAAAACCTATATTACTTACAGCGATATTCACATGCATCTATCATATACTTTTGACCTTTCATAATAATAATAATAATAATAATAATAATGATAATGATAATAATGATTCTGCTAATGTTTCTGATTTGTTTTTGTCTCGTTAATTGTTTGTTTTTCTATTGTCTGTCATGTTTTGTTTTATTCCGTAGTTTTTCTTCAAAATTAAGTTATAAATGTATAAAGTATAATTATTATTGTGCGAACCTACATCTAACAAGCTTTGCTTTCAAGTAGGTTCGTTTTTTTCATTTCTTGAAATTAAATCATTTTGCATTACAATGACTAAAAAACTATGTCAAAGATATTTCAATGCTTATTTCTGTTATACCATTACGTTTATTATTGTTTTGTTATTGTTTATATTATGTGAAGAAAAAAAAGGAAAATAAATTCGCTCTGTATAGAGCTATTATATATATAAATGTAATTAATAATAACATCGGTCATTTGGGAGCACTAAAAACTACAAAAAAGTACCATAGCGCTCAAAAATATTACAGGAATGTGAAGATAAACTTGAAATACATAGACTTATGGCAATTGGTAAATCACATAAAGGTTACCGAGAGAAGAAAAAAGCTTTGAGGGATATTTTGAAATAGACAAGACAGGCCGATTCTGTGATGAAAAAAAATGATAACCGTTGACCTTTGACTGTTGCTTAAACTCTTGCTGTGTAAAAGCCTTTACCATAAATTAACACGTCTTAGTAATTTCATAATTTCCCCAACAAAATATTCTCGACATAAACAATGATGCTACAGTGATAACTGAAAGAGTTCTACATATCATCAACACTACTCTCTCTCTCTCTCTATCTTCCTTCTTACCTTGTATAATTCGGGGGAGGGAGATAAGTAGAAAGCACTGTGGGTACACTGTAAACATTAACTTTCTAAGATGCATTGCACCCCCATGTCCCATTTTTTCAATTAGAGATATCATATGATTGAATCATAATTATATAAACCTCGTTAATTGTGGATAACGTAGCGTTGCAATGTCCTTTGTCTGTCTCTTTCTTTCTTTTGGTGTCCTCTCTTTTCAAGATTTTTGTCTGAACAAGTTGTTGATTTTTGTTCCTTCTTTTTATGATTAGTAGCCGCAAAAGCAGTAATTTCCAAGAGATGGAGGTCACTTCCTGATGTTCCATTGCATGGGCAAGAACCGTCTTCAACTTACGTTGAGTCGATACATGATGAAATAACAGTAGGTATTTACATTTACAGTTAACAAAATGATTATTCATAACCCTTGTATATGAATACTTTTAGGCGTAAGCTTTAATATTCCATATTCTCAAGAAACGTGAATCGGAAGTACTCAAATGTTCATGTTCATGTACTTGACAATTTTCAAAACTTTGCAAGGGTATGAATAATTAAGTTGTTGTTAACTGTACTTATTTATTTACATGTATACTGTGTTATTTAAATAGGGTAATTTCTCCAATACATTATGAAACTGCTTTGCCATACAGCCTTTAATATGATAAATTTCATATCAACATTATCGAGAGAAGCAATGTTATATAAGAGTAAATATTAGTAAGGAGAGTAGTTTAAAAGATTCATTCAGGCAACAAAAAATTCGACTTAATAATAATAATAATAATAATAATAGCTTAATAGTCCACTCCAAATTTTATTAAACCGAAACGGAAAATTCTTTTTGCCCAATTGATCGTGAGCCCGGCAGCCACTGTGCAGCGCCAGATGATCTACAGGAAACAAGCACCTCACAAGCTATATGAGACAAATAAATGAAGTAAAGACGCCACTTATTTCTGGCGTTGCACAATGGCATTTGCCAGGCCAGCTAATTGAACAATGTAGTGCTTTCCGCTATAGTAAGGTTTCATATACCTACGGGCAATCAGTATTTCATTAAGAAGAGGTAACAGTCCTCATAAACCTTGCAAATATATAATTTTAAGAAGTCAATCATCAGCAGTCGCGAGGTTCGGAGCGCCCTTTGACCTGAGAAATAATATATAATATACTCTGGTACAAAAAGTAGCCTTTCTTTCTTTCTGTCTGTCTTTTTCAAATGCCACCTTGCTTATATTTGCAGGAGTCCGAATCGATTGATCACACGGCAGCAGCGGGTTCAGACGTTAAAAGAATACCCTTTCAAGAAAAGAATCCCCACCAAACAGCTGCTGCGAAACTATTGGACCAACCCTACATTCCTATGTACCCAGTGGATAACGCAGCAGCCGTCATATACGAAGCCTCATTACCGATTAAACCTCACCAACAGCAGGACGAAGATATCTTCAAACATGTTGCTAGTAGTCTTGAAGACGACTCATGTAACGTTGCTTATCGTCTATCTGCACGCGATGCTGAAGATAATTACGATGTTCTGCCGTCCAAAGTTGATAAATAACTGTTACGTTATTGTTAGGTTGCTTTCTTCACTTCTCTACACGGTCGCTCTTTGCCACACATGCAATTGTGCACAACACGGCTAGCACCATTATTGACGGAAGGATTGCTTTGTGCATCACAGTGGTTTGACAAAATCCCCCATCTTCGGTCTTGAGTAGCGCTGTGTATACCCTTTTAACACCAGAGCTGCGATTGATCCGAATCGATCCGAATCAATCGCAAATCCTCCAATCCGTCGCAAGCTTACAGTCTCATATCTGTTATGTACATAGTTGCGATTAATACCAATCACAAGTCAGTTGAAATTAATCACAACTGTTAATAAGACGGGGTCTAGAATAGATTAATCTCGCTCTGCACACTTAAAATAGTTGGGCAAAAAAATGCCCAACTTTTAACCAACACTGAGCAACATACGGTCCACACAACTATTGGTTAAAATCTGCCCAACTGATGTTGGGTAATCAGTTTGCTATGTGGTTGGGCAAATTAAATTGCCCATCAGTTGGTGACCCATCATATTTTACCCAACTCTACAATTGCCTAACAGTTGGTTATATTTTCAGTTGGGTAATTTCTTGCCCAACCAATTTTACCCAGTTAGATATTGCCCAACCTTCTATTTGCCCAACTTTTGAGTAAGTTTAATGTTGGTTAATTAAATGCCCAACCAGTTTTTACCCAACTCCCAGTCTGCCCAACTATCAAAACACCCATCTATTGGGTAATAATTGCTCAACAATTTCTCTGCAACATCCATTTGCCCAACTCTCAAAACACCCATCTATTGAGTAATAATTGCTCAACAATTTCTCCACAATATCCATTTGCCCAACTATCAAAACACCCATCTATTGGGTAATAATTGCTCAACTATTTCTCCACAATATCCATTTGCCCAACTCTCAAAACACCCATCTATTGGGTAATAATTGCTCAACTATTTCTCCACAATATCCATTTGCCCAACTCTCAAAACACCCATCTATTGGGTAATAATTGCTCAACAATTTCTTCGCAATATCCAGTTGCCCAACTCTCAAAACACCCATCTATTGGGTAATAATTGCTCAACAATTTCTCCGCAATATCCATTTGCCCAACTCTCAAAACACCCATCTATTGGGTAATAATTGCTCAACAATTTCTCCGCAATATCCATTTGCCCAACTCTCAAAACACCCATCTATTGGGTAATAATTGCTCAACTATTTCTCCACAATATCCATTTGCCCAACTCTCAAAACACCCATCTATTGGGTAATAATTGCTCAACTATTTCTCCACAATATCCATTTGCCCAACTATCAAAACACCCATCTATTGGGTAATAATTGCTCAACTATTTCTCCACAATATCCATTTGCCCAACTATCAAAACAACCATCTATTGGGTAATAATTGCTCAACTATTTCTCCACAATATCCATTTGCCCAACTCTTTAATTCGTCTGTTGGATAATCATTGCTCAACATTTTTTCCATAACATCTATTTGCTCAACTCTTTTTCTCATCTAAAGGGTAATAATTGCTTAACTGAAACACAAATAACATACACAGTAAACACATGTTGTTGTTTTCATCAGAAACGTAAAAACAAAACTTGTTAACATCAACTACAACATTACAATTTTTGGTGAAAAAAATACAACCTTTTAAAAAAAGTAAATGCAAATATAGCCCCTTTTGGTGCAGCATGACAACTTTGATGTACACTGTATGTATCCCATGTACTCTGATTTCATACATGAATATGTGCATCATATATATTTTGTGGGTGTGGCATAGTGTTCATTTATCCTGACACACCAATACTCTGCCTTAGAGTGTTACACATGCACACATTTTTTTGAAGTGAAAAAAAAAGAGGAAATAAATTCAAATCCCTCTAGATTATTTGACATGTGCAGAAGTACCACATGAAAGTTTGGCTATCTGTGATGGTGAACAGGTACTGATCAAATAACAAGGATACACACTGCCTACTATAACTTTTTGATTAGATTAAAGACAACAAAAATCAATTGACCCTACCTGCTATACTCAGTTTGATTGATTTTATTGATATTATCAATAATATCAATACAATTTTGCAAAATGTAGATGAAAATGTTGACTTCTCTACTTCTGCTTTGCGCGATGTAAATTAATGCATGCAGTCCATTCAGCAGAGAGTTCAGCGTAGGGTCAATGGACGATACACATTACATGAAAATTAATGGTTTATGTAATTTACAATCATATACCCCACTTGCTGTTTTAAACGCAGAAAATATCATAGCTCATGTTTTATGAAGAAATATATCATTTTGATGTACGAGTTATGAAACAGTACTCTTGGGATTAAGACCAAACACGATAAGCATTTGTATACGCCAGTGCAAAAGATTTATAGCCAATAATATGTTTTGTATTTATACTTGGCATATATTCATTTGTTTTCTTAAACTTTCAAGGTGGGGATGTTAAGCAATGATTGGGATAAAACAATTAGGCCTTTATCATTTTTAAAATGTACACAAAGACTTCTGCTGTGTATAAATTCACTCTTTTTTTTATATTATTCAGCGATCCTCACCCCACCCTCAAATCTTCAGTCTTACACAAACATGTCTAAATTATGTAAAATAATGTGCTGAATCCAACTCATAACAGTTTGTCTTTAAGGTTATTTTGTCCAAAATAATACTTTTTTCCAGTTTTTTTTCTCCCAAAATAAACTGGTTCAAGTAGCCAAAATGTGCTAAACGATGATGTGTCAGTTTCATCTGTAGGAAATATATCACCAGTAATCATCCTTGGCGTGAACACATCATGATGGCTTATGGCATGTTCATGAAGGCTCGGACCTCCCGCAGCTTTGGTGTAAGATGCTCCCCATCGGTAAACTGGAACACCACAATCTGGAGAAATTTCCAAACAGAACAGCTTTGCGGCTGATATTCGATATCCATCACATAAAGTGCCTTAAAGCACAAGTCGACTGCTTTAAGCAGTGTTGCGGCAGGAAGTATCCTCCTCTCTACTACGACGTACGCCTGTATTGGTGTGAGAATGTTCCCACGCACAACAACAAATGGCTGTGACCTGACTGCTTCATCAATGTTATCAACATAAGTCTGGATGTCGAGAACCTCCTGTAGTCCAAAGAGAAATCAAGAAGAAATCATTTGTAATTATATGGATTGATATATATATATTTGATGCTTGTCGAATGCTTCTGCTTATGAATCCACAATCACCTACAGGACACCCAAATTTGTTTATGCATGTTCATCCCTGTCCCATCAAAACATTACTGGGTATTCTTAAATATCCCTGCGGCAAAGGTCAACTGTACCCAAACTGGTCACGTTCAGAGCATTACATCAACTAAGCTGGAAGGCATATACAGCCTGTTAATATAAGCATGCATTTTTCACATGTCATTTGCAGGTTAAAGGACTTGCTTGCATTCATGAGTGAAATGCGATGTGATGACAAATCTGAGGCCATTTGTAGTTGTACCACAGATAATGACGAACTGACTTATTAAGATTAAAGCGCCTAGTGTTGCCCCTGCAGGGCCTCCTTGGGGACCAGCGTGCCCATTACTAGGAACTTGAAAATGGTTGCTTTTCAAGTTTTACACAAATAAAATGTTATGGCAATGCCTTATCTGGTAAGAACATAGGTATTGCATTTCAACCTCAATTTCATCAGTTGTCCTAGGTTTGAAACTCTTAACAAATTAACTATTGAATTTGTTTGTAATGAAATATGATTACTATGGCAAGATTTTAAACACAAACCAAAATATATGCCTTACATGTCATTACTTTACCACCTCCCCAGCACATATACTTACTGGTTGAACGTCAATGAAGGACGACAATGTTTCTGCAGTGGTGTACGTTCCTCTCTTGGAATCTTTCCTTCCTCGGAACAAGACTGGGAGCATGTAGAATCCAAGATTGCTCTTTTCCTCTAAAAAGAGGGAAAAAATGAAAGAGTTAAGTAATTAAGTCCCAATTACATATGAAGAAAAGGTGCAACAGCAAACAGGTCAATTATGGAACATCTTACAAAATGTACAGTTATATACAGCAAATTAAAAAAAAACGGTCGAATACAACAATTATTTTCTACAAATATGGGTAAAATCACTCAACGTAAATGTCAGTCAGTAATTTGGAGCTCAGCTTTCTGAGTAAAGAAATCAAAATTGCACAAACTTCAGCATAGCCTTCCCAATGAGCTTTAAACCACCATCCCCACCCCAAAAAGCAAACAAACAAAACAAGCAAGTAAAAGTATGCTAAACCTTTGTCATGGAATCATGTTTTTATCATATGTTGTACATGTATTATATGTTTCAGAGCACTTTTATTTATTTCAGTTCAATTCCTTACAGGGGGGATATTAGACTCAATGTTTGGTCCTGGCCACAAAAATAAACATCATATAGTGTAATTGAAATAAATTCTTTTGACTTTCTCCCAAGTCATTTTCACTAATACTGTCAAATGTGTGTTCTGACACCACATACCAAGACTGAGTTTCCCAGGGTCATGAATGTTTTCGAATTCGGCTCTTGCACTTCTCCAGTTGCCAGTTTTCTCGGTGAAGTCCACTACTTTGTTACAGAATGTGGGCCACTTCTGGTACAGTGCGTTTGCTTTCTCTGGGAACAATTCTGCAAAATCTCCTTCAATCTGTAATTGTTAGGATAGTTATAGAAGCCAGATGAAAGGTAGGATATCTTTCATTTGCATCTTCTCTTTACCATTTTGCAAGGATTTGAATGGTACACACTAACAATTATCGGTTCAATAGGGATGCACGATTTCTGTAGGACCGTGTATCTCAGATTGTTAAACGATCCCTTTAAGGAGACTGCTAAAGTAAACCTGCCCATGCAACCAAAAAACAAAAAAGTTACTTCTCAAAACATGCGACTCTAGTTTAATTTAATGTCCTTTCTTGTCACATGCAGAAGAAAAATCAAGGTCCACATACCATTCCAGCATCGAGAAGTCTGGGATATGTGGTAAGAATGTTCTTCACACAACAGTCACTTCTCTTGATCCAGTCATGTCTTTTTGTTGCTGTTTGTTTCATGTAGTCCTTCACCATGTCCTCTGGCTCCTTGTTGTTACGCAGCCATTCTTCCATTGTCGTGATGTTATCATCGTTCACAGACTCAAGATCAGTATCTCCTGGATATAATGCAACAGAACAATCAACAATTAGCATGTATCAACAAGTTTTTGATGATTGTATTGGAAGGGGGGTTTTAGTTGGCATTGCTCATGCCCCACCAGTTTGTTATGGCACAGCATGACTTCATCAGACGGATCTGAATAACTCATAACTTTAACTATATGAAAAAGTAGCCAGAATACCTTGCTTTTGAGACTCTGCCTCGTCTTCAGCTACTGGTACCCTCAGGGACTTCTCCTTTTTTCTGACGTACCTCAGATGCTCCTCCAGGTAGCCTGTTGCTGGCCGTCCCTTGGCCCCCACGCAGTACCAGGCCTCCTGCTCAAATAAATTAAAATTCCTTCATAATTCAACTTCAAAAACAGTAATGCTCAACAACATTTGTTAAACATTAATAATAATCAAATAAAAGCACAATAAAATTCCAGTGTAAACTGTACATTTAAATATTTTGTTACATATGTCAGTGTTTGCAATAACAAGGTTTGTCCTCTTAAGTACCTATTTCTAACTGCACACTGTTATATTCCAGCAATGTCATCAAGTCATTGCAAAAACAAAGTGAATGATGGATAATTCTGTGAATATCCATTACTCAATGGCATGCAGACAAAAGTCTAAATATTAAGAGATGTGTCATTACTGGATAATATAACTTATAAACAAGTGGTAAAAATAAACAAAAATATTGCACGATTTAGTGATTGATGCCATATTAGCTTTTCATTATTTGTAAGCTTTTCAGGCCTGTCTACTGTCAAATTTACTATTGCCAGAGATGCTCTTATAATGCTTGTGATAATGTGATACAACATGCAATTGATTGAGCATCTCCAATATAATAAATACAAGAATAACAAAATTGAGGAAGCTTCATAGCAAGTTACACAAAATAATATGATCCAGTATTCCAAAAGTTATTGCATAAACACATAATTTATTTGATTTAGACCTTAAAGTAGCTTATTGCTTCTGGCTCAAACAGAAACTTCTCATAAAATTTCACTTTCTTGTAAATGGGGTCTATGGGGTAGGGACAGATGGAGGTATGGATGGACAACCTAAGAATTAAGGCACCTCCAAGTAATAAATGCCCGCTGTGGTAAGAATCAATCCATAAATCAGTCCAGAAAAAAGTGGTGATCTGAGCCATACCTGAGGTCACATATATTAAGGAAAGCAATTCATGGACAGGACTTACATAGCCAAGTGGAGATTCTGGATCTTTTAAGAAAGGAAAGCTTGTCACAATGGCATGGGCCATTGATGCCTTCACAAATGAGCTTGGCTTGGTACCATACTCCCGTATCAGGTACTGAGTCAACATATCCACAACAGTATGCCGGTCCCTTTTGCTGCAGAGATTTGTAGCATTGATGTTCCTTAATGCTGCTCTTCCCATGGTGGTCTCTCTCAATATACAAGCAATGTTCTGCAACAGATAAAGGATTTTTTTTTTAAAGATCAGTAAATTCAGAATAAACAAGTGAAATGTGACAGCATGCAGTCGGTGGGTATATCTCTGGCTGTCCGACCTCCTACAATAAGCCCATCATAAATCACTCACTGGGCATTCCTTGCAAACTTTGTTCTGATAAAAAATTTCAATGAAACCTTGAAACTGACCTTAGACTAGCTTAAAACCCATAACCCCAACCAAACATTTTCCATAACATTCCTTTATTCATTCATACCAAAATGTACCTACCAAATCATATCACTAGCCATTCTGCAGATGTAGAAATAAAATGGTATTTTTAGTAAAAACTTGAATAACCTTTGAACTGACCTTTCACCTTTGAGCCCTGCTGCTTGTCAGAAATACTGACAGACAGATAACTCCAAGACATAATGCCTCCGGCACCCTTATGTGTTGGAGGCATAAAAACTGATGAATGATGGTGACTCGACATGCCCACTCTTCAATTGTATCAGCCCACTATATACATAAACTTACGAAATGCACTTTCTTGACCCGTTTCAGGGGAGGATGTTGATCAGGACTCTTGGATTCTGGGGAGTCGTAAAGTGGCGTATCCAAACTGGGCTGGGAAGGGCTTTGTCTGGGACTCCACTCACTTCCTGTTACACAAGAGAGATCTGAGCAGTCATCTAAGGAGAACACTGATGGGCTTCTTGTCGACGTTGATGCTTGTTCCATGCTTTGTTGATTTGCAGCATGATACTACAATAAAAAAATGAAAAATAATTGAACTTTCAATGTACATGTAAATGACTGATTATTTTTTACATTATTAATGACACAAACAGCCCCAGGTTAGACTTTAGTATCAAGTTTATTCCTTGAAGGGGAAAATCATTCTCACTGTTTCTGTACCCTTGTCCTATTTAAAGCAAACCCATAATTGAAAAGTGGTCACTCATGAGCGGAAGCTTCTTCAGTACATCTATAATATAATAATATCCAGTTAGGAACTTTCACTTTAGGCAGGAACATGCATTGGTAAAAAATAGCACATTTCCGGGGCCTCAATGAAGTACATATGCTAGAAAAACTTGGCATGAGTCATGGTACATTTAAGAAATTACAACATAATATGAATGAATGCAAATATAACAGACACATTTTCAGATACAGAAACAATGAAGTTAATAACGAGTTAAAAAATTCAAACCAGATATTTACTGTAAAATTTTCATTGGAATAATCAAAATTTGTTAGCAAGTCAGTACAGATCGATCAAGGTTAGCTTCTTAGCTATTTTTTCAATCAAAATGTGTAGAATAATACACTAAGAACTGATTCATAGATATAATTGTAATTGGAATAACAGTTTCTTTCTTTTGCTTTGTTTTGGTTCTGTTCTCTAAGACAAAATTTGCAAGTGCACCTGTAATGTCTAGTTGTAAAAATATATCACTTGCTTGCAACGGGTTGCCTACACGTACCTTCTTGTTCCTAGATGAATGAATGGTGCACCACAATATACAAGCAGCGCCCTCTTCCACTATAGGACTGGACAGCATTGACTGGCCTGTGATCAAACAGGTCACACCATTCAACAGCAGCTTGTGCTTCCTCTCTGCCCACCTGTACTGCAAATGCTTCAACATGTCTGTTGAAGTACAAGGTCTGATACAGCCGAAGGAGCAGATACAACTTTTCTTGCACCACTACAATATGCTGAACACGTCCAAACGTGGGTCCATCATCATCAGTCCAATATAGAAGTACATCAACACCTGCCCGGAACTCATATCCATGAATGTCCACTTTCCCAGCAACTGTAACTTCGGTTCCCCTTCCACAGTTAATTTTTTTGCAAAGTGCCTCATCATCAAGTAGATCACCAAGCATTGCTGCAGCTTGCTGTGACACATTGATATCTTGGCTATCCAGTGACTGATTTGATACTGACCTGTAGCACCGTGCCATTTGGTATCTGTTAGCCAATGTTTTGACAATGTTTTGGTAGTTGCAAGATACACTGGCAATCTGCTTGAAAGGTCTGTGCATTGCTTCAAAACGCAATGCTGAATACTGGGTCAGTGGCCCAAGGTGTTTCAGTGCACGTGGGTAATGCACAAGAAAGTGCTGCTTCGGAGTTAGACTAGCTTCAGGGAAGAGCTGCATGAAGAGCCTGTGGTGATCATCAATCATTGCCTTCAGGACATAGATGGCAGACTTACTGATACTGGGACTCATAATGATTTTGAAGATGTCAATGATTGACAGTAAGAGTTCCCACTCATCACACATCTCATCAATCTTGTCTCCTAACATGAGAGGGATGTTGTATGCAAGGCACGTCATCTGTGCTGATGTCTGTCCACTTGTAGAATATGGATTCTTCAGTGATGCCTGCCTGATTGGGCTTGGTCTGTTTTTGCGGTCCACAAAGCCAAAATTGAATGAGGATATTCTACTGTTCACCTCATCCAGTGTTATGAAACCCTTCTGAACAAGTTTACTCAAAACAAGGTGCATTTCCAGGGGCAAGACTCCCTCTGTAAAATCATGCATTACATCTGGACATAAGTTTTGAGTGGAATGGTAGTAAGGCAATTCATTCAAAACTGTTGCATGCTTCAAGCCAGATTCTGACAAGGGCTTTTGAAGATCTGTATCATAGTTTATTTCATCACGGAGATATTGGGCATCCTCTTTTGGCTGTTTCTGAAGCAACGAGCGATGGCCTCTACAGAATCTACAGTAATAGTTGGCCCGGAAACAGGTTGTACATCCCAGCATGGCATGAATGCCAAGATTGTCCCCTACAACTTGGAATAAGTAGGGTTTGACCCTACCCTCAAACTCTTTGCACTTGATAATGAGTCCATCAGTCCACATCTGCTGCAGATCATCCTTGATTACCTTCAAAACTTCTGAGATGCCATATTTACTCAAAAGCGGAGATGTGATCATAGCTGTGAGCATGATATTTTCCAGCCTAGCCTGGTATTTCCTGGGAAGGGATAACACACTTGTATAAAAGGCACTTACCTTGTGTTTGCCGCGTTTTGACCCAAGCGGATTGGCTGTCTCAAACTCATCATTGTACAACAACAGAGGCACTAAGAATTCACAGTCTTGTCTAGCAGTAGCTTCCTGCCTTTTATAATAGTGACCATCTTTGAATGAATACAAAACATCATTATCTTTTGATCCTTTTTGAGACAGTATGGCGTTCATTACTCCTGGTCGCTCTAAGTATTGTTTAATAGTGTCAGCTAGTGGTATATATTGAAAGGTTTCTTTTTGTGTGCTTTGCAGTGGATCACCTGTCTTTTGATCAATTTTTGGTTTTAAGCAAGTTCCCAACAACACCTCACAAGGCTGAATGAAATCACCTTTCTCAGAGAAATATTTTTTCTGTTGAGTATCTGACATGAGCTCTGAAAATGGATTCTTTGAATTCTCGAATACATGCATCTTGTATATCAGATCTCAGCTCACTGTTAGCTGCATATTGTGGCTCACTTAAGATATCCATCACATCCTGTTGCACAGTTTGTAACACAGAAATAACCAAATCTTGTGCGGTTTGAATGACCTTGTTGGTGTGTGAAGCAGGCACATTAGTCCTTGCCCTGAGTTCTGCTACAAACTTTGCTGCAATATCAGGTAGTCTCTCTGTTTGCGTTTCAAAAGAGACATCTTCCTGCTCACTGCTTTCTCCAACAAACAATGCCTTTTCCTGGTGCAGTTGTTCCAAATTCCCTTCAGTGTTGTTATTCTTTCCTAGAACAGATCCTTCATAACAGGTTTCACTTTGGTGATCTGGAACTGCTTTTGTAGTTGTGCTTGACGTCTTTATCCGTGCAGCGTGCTTTGAAATGAGATGTTTTCTATATCCCGATAATGTACGAAATGTTAGTCTACATGCCCCTTGCATGCATGTTATACTTACATTTTTTCCCCTGGTTGTTGTATGTGTGTATTTTAAATGATGGAATAGGCAAGAAATATCCCCCCTAATTAAATCAAGACACTGAAAGCATCTGTAACTATCCATAGTGAGATATTGTGCCACATCTAGGGCCTACCTCTGCACGCCACCCAGCGAGAAACTTCAATCGAGGTCCAATCTTGGGTATGAAGGATGTGATTATACTTTCACTTAGAAGGGGAAGGGTTTCCACATCAACTTCATTTTCTGGAGAAGAAGAGGGAGAGATTGATAAATAAGGCTTAGTGCAGCATAAACTGATTGTTTTCATATAATACCACAAACACGTATGGTTGCGCAAATTAAACAAAAGTATATGTTTTAGATAATGATAAGCTGTAAACATTTGCTCATGTTCCAGCTAAAATATCTTCCATTTTGAATAAATCGCATAATCAATGTTTTCTTATTCCACAAGGGTCTATGAAAATCTGAATTTTCAAATGCGATTTTCTCGAAAATTTGGTCTTCGTATAGAAAACTTACTTTTAGATCATACTAGCGAATTGTATCAACTAATTGCTATTTATTTTCAGGTGATGTTATTAACATCCACACAATCAAATTAAGAATGGAAACCTTTTCTAAAGTCATACTAGTAATCACCTTAGTTTAGTCAAATTGTGCCTAATTTTTAACAATGTAGGGGCCTATTTAAAGTATAAAGATTAGTTGCATCAGCAATGAATTTGATTTCAAAGAAAGTCATTCAACTTACCAAATGAATCAGAATGATTTGAGAGTTAGCATAGAGGTCAATGTATGCTGATTGGTTAATTAACATTACTAATTCATTGATAATCATATGTGTCTTCTCCATGTGCACTGTCATGCCTATTACTTCAACTTTAAACTGCCATACCGGTAATTGTTTTTTTCAACCTTTTGCGGCTGCCATGATATTGTCTGCATTAGTAGCCATGTTTCTCAGCTTTAGTATGACAAATAACCTAGCTATATCTGACCAGGGTTTCTCAAAAAGTCTAGCACTCAAGCCTTTCACAGGCCACTTACAGTACCATACAACCATATATAAATTATAGTGTGTTACCTTGAATAGAGGCAACTGACAATTGTTTATCCTAGAAAAGATAATTTGTGGTGTTTAATAATTCTTTTGTACAGCTTATTGTTCAGTGGTGTGAAACATTAAACAAAATGCATGTGCTGGAACATTTCACTGATATGAAGCAAAATAGGACAGTTAATCCTGTACTAACGAATGTCCTTCCTCCATGTGCACCTCCATCCCAAAATCGAATCAGTTCGTTGGCTTTGCAACTTGCAAGATAGATGTACATGTCCCAAGTTTCTAATGATTTCATTGAAATCTGGACATGTAGTAAAATAGTGTACAATTTTGTGGGCATAATTTGGTGGCTTAAGCATCTGTAATTTTTCCATATTTAAAAATTATTTTCAGAAAAAGATTTTTTTAAATGAGAAAAAATGTACCCATGTTAAAAATTGTGCCCATTCGTGTACTACAGCGAGGTCACTGCAATTTCGAAAACCACCACAGCCTCTTGGTTTTGAATTAGGCTATTAATATGGGCTAAAATGTGGGTCAACTGCCTTTTAGTTGTGACAAGGAATATCGCAATAGCACATAATTAATAGCCCCATTTAAAACCAAGAGGATGTAGAGTCTATGCTCTGTAGTTAGGCAGATGTTACTGGGCAAATCAAAGTTTGGCGCGTTTTTGTCAAATAATTTCTCCCAACCATTTACTGTATGAAGTTACCTAATAAAAGGTCAGAAATAAGTTGGGTAGGTGTTACTTGGTAAAACTGATGTTGGGCAAATTTTGTCCAACAATTGGGTTATTTTCTACCAACCATGTAGTTACCGATGAAATAATTGGGTAATATTTTTGGGCAAATTAAAGTTGGTCATTTTTGTCCAATAATTGGGTTATTTTCTACCAACCATGTAGTTACTGATGAAATAATTTGCCCAACTAGTGTCGAATATACTACACATTATGGTGAGAATTGGGTGAATTTCCTATTGGGGTAAATTTTGTTGGTTAAAAGTTGGGTATTTTCTTTTCATCCAACACTGGGTAAATCATGCAAAATCTTTAATTTACCCAATAGTTAGTCGGACACATAAGTGCCCTCATGTTGGGTAAAAATTGGGCACTTGCCCAACATTTTTTTAGAGTGTTTGGATTTCAAAGTCCTGTAGAAAATGAAAGGGCAAAATCCTTAACATGGCAATGGGCAAGAAAAATTGTCTCACTTTTTGAAATCTAGACTTCTAGATCTACAGGAAAATGAAAGATAATCTTCCACAAAATAATGTTCATAAAATTGTACATTATTTGACAACTTCAATTTTCTGATGAATCATTCAGTTCAGTGTTGATTATTAAATATAAGTAGGCCTAGATCTAGATCTAGACCTAGACTAGATCTAGTATAGTAATACCAATTTCAGATAACAGAGATAATTGTTCAAAATTACACCAGTCCCACGTACTGTAATACTATCTGGGTACACACCTACAAGTATGTGGTCCAATGTATTGGACCCACAGAACTCTTAACTACGTATTTAAGAGTTCTGTGATTGGACCCCATACAACCCATGATCCATAGAAAATGGAGGGTATTGTGTTATGTATGTATTGTAGCAGGAAACAGCACAGAAATCCGGGTTTTGGCCTTTGGGTTTTGTAAAATCTTGAACAAAATATTTTTAAATAGATCTAGAGTCTATTCATTTGTGATCTAAAATTCATGGAAACAGTACAATTTGAATTTGATATCTATATCAATCAAATATTAGTTTGGATTAGTAACACATGCATTAAAAGAGCAAATTTGAGGCAAAGTTTAATAGACCAATTGAATTGAAGCGTATTCATTAACCATTGCTGAGGCATATAGAACTAGTCTACATGTTGCCCATGTGTTATGGATATGGGAACAAGTCTACAGCAAGTACCTGTTGATCATGTTCTAAACTTCTAATCTCAATAAGATGTGAACGTACCTTCTAGTATCTTTAACACTGACGGACATCCCCACCTTTGAACGATTTTGGTGAGAGGGTCTATGAACCCATCTTCACTTGAACTATCTCCGCAGCAGTTGTCGAGCTCCATTTTTAGACCCTCAGGCTCTAGCATGCAAGACTCCGATATGATGCGTATACGTACGTACGTACAGGCTGCTAGTTACGTTGGTGTATCATATAGCTCGAGCTCCCGGGCCGGGACGGCCGCGCCGGCTATACCGAGTAAATAGAAATAGTACTGCGCATGGCATGCTGATCGCGAGCGACCAGACCATGTGCGCGCTACCCCAAGACCAATACCAGGCAAACTTTACCCAAGTCTGGTTAAACGTAAGTCTAGTCCCCATCGAAGGTTTCCACTGCCATTTACGCATGCGCGTAATTGACGATGATAGCGTGTACGTTCCATGATCATTACTTACGTAGATTATGTAACTCTATAGGCCTACATGGTTAAGATGGCTCAGTTTTCACAAAAGATAAATCTTGGACTCTTTCAGCATCAAACTCGCACAAATTCATCGTCGCTTCAATCCTCTGTTATTATAATTTTAAAATAGAAGTAAATGGTTACAATTACAGGAGAGATAATTTCAATTTTTCATAGCAATATTTACACAGCATATTGTGAGCTAAAGAAAATTGAGCTAAATATATTTGGTAAAAGGCGGTGGTCAATTACTACCCTATATAAGCAAACAAAAAAAGGCGCAAAGTGAAATTGGGTAACAGGCGTTGGTCAAATAGTACCCAATGTATGAGCAAACAAAAATTGAGCAAAGTAAAATTCGGTAAGTGGTGATGGGTAATTATTACTCAGCATATGAGCAAACACAAATATGGGCAAAATAAATTGGGTAAGGGGCGGTGGTCAATTATTACCCAATTATGAGCAAACAAAAATTTGAGCAAAGTAAAATCGGGTAAGTGGTGATGGGTAATTATTACTCAGCATATGAGCAAACAAAAATTTGGGCAAAGTAAAATTGGGTAAGAGGCGGTGGTCATTTATTACCCAATATATGAGCAAACAAAAATTTGAGCAAAGTAAAATTGGGTAAGTGGTGATGGGTAATTATTACTCAGCATAAGAGCAAACAAAAATTTGGGCAAAGTAAAATTGGGTAAGAGGCGGTGGTCATTTATTACCCAATATATGAGCAAACAAAAATTTGAGCAAAGTAAAATTGGGTAAGAGGCGGTGGTCATTTATTACCCAATATATGAGCAAACAAAAATTTGAGCAAAGTAAAATTGGGTAAGTGGTGATGGGTAATTATTACTCAGCATAATTATGAGCAAACAAAAATTTGAGCAAAGTAAAATTGGGTAAGAGGCGGTGGTCAATTATTACCCAATATATGAGCAAACAAAAATTTGAGCAAAGTAAAATTGGGTAAGAGGCGGTGGTCATTTATTACCCAATATATGAGCAAACAAAAATTTGAGCAAAGTAAAATTGGGTAAGAGGCGGTGGTCAATTATTACCCAAATATGAGCAAACAAAATTTGAGCAAAGTCAAATTGGGTAAGTGGTGATGAGTAATATTCCTCAGCATCTAACAATTACCCAACTACTTGGTAAATTGCTCTCAACTCCTTGGAACGATGTTGTTGCTAAATGTATAATAATTGGGTAAATATAATGCCCTGAAATAGATTGGGATAAAAATTACCCAACCTTGGAAACGATTTCTCGACCAACCATCAGTTGCCCAACGAAATTTACCCAACTCGCAGTGGGAATGTGCCAAAATTACACAACTACAGGCAAAAATTACTCAATCCTAATTTGCAAAATAATGTTGGTAAATTTCTAGGCGAATTTCTACCCAACCATCAGTTGCCCAACAAAATTTACCCAACTCGCAAAGGAAATGTGGCAAAATTACACAACTACGGGGCAACTGGTTCCCAACCCTCATTTACCAATACTGTTGGTAAATATCCGCCCAATAATTAAGTAAAAATAATTGCCCAATATTGGTTAAAACACTTAAATGCTTAAATGGGTAATAATAGCCCAGAATAACGAATTTTTTTAACCAACCAACAATTACCCAACTAAATTTACCCAACATTTTAAGAGTGTGGAACAATTTAAAAGTCTTGAAGCATTTCTGGTATATTGATCCGATGATACATTTTAAAAAAGATAATAAGTGGGATTATTGTGCGGATAGCAAGTGTTCAAACTAAAGTTGAAAAATTATCATAGCAGAGACATGTCCAGTGTCATCACCTCTGCAGCAATTCTGATTTGGAAAGATTGATTGTGTAGTACACTCATAAAAAATCTAGTCAGATTTGAATATATAACCATATCGGAGGGACACTTTCTATATTCCATTAAAAAATGCCTAGATTCTTGTCAAAATGACCAGAATTATAGACACTTAAACTAGACTCCTGGTCATTTTGACTAGTATCTAGCCATTTTTTAAATGTTATCTAGTGTCTCTCCGATACGGTAATCTATTCAAATATAACTAGATTTGTTTTAAAAGAAGTAAAGTAGAAGAATGTAGCAAAAGATAAGGGAGGTGACAGAAGTTAGGAGGTTACGAAGGAAACTAGGGGTATTCAACATTTAGAGACATGAGATGAAACGGGGAAATATGAAAGAGGCTGAATGGAGCTAACATCCTGAAGAAGATTCGGGGTATGGGATTTAGATGGTTTCAACACCTGCAGAGTGTAGATGAGGGACTACCCGCAAATGACGCGAGCAGTGGAAGGAAGACCAAGAACTTGTTGGAAGGGTAAACAGAGATATGAGGGAAGTAAATCTGACAGCAACTCAAACAAAAAACAAATATAGTCGAGACGGAGGATTCAGGCAACCAACCGCTACTAGGGGGAAATGGAGTAGAAGTAGTAGATTAGGTAGTATATGAAGTGGTACATATATTTATCCGTACTTAAATATGAATTTCGACAGTAGAAAGTGACCTTCCTCCCACACTGCGCAGGTCAGCAATTGCGCAGATATTATAAATGTACTGACCAGGGGTAGATAGTTCAGACAAGATTCATTACGGCTTCCGTAGCAATGGTACAGAAGTGTCAACTAATTCATTATGTGACTGATATATTGTTCATCTTTCAGAACACCCGCCGATGATTTCATTAGATCTATGTAGGCACCATCACCGGAACCCATATCTTGTATCGGACTTTCTAGTTCTTGACCCGTTGTAAGAAAGTGCCTTTGCCAAATATACGCATTACTGGTGTTGTCCTCTATGGCGAAATGCCGTAGTTGCGGTAGCGAGAGTTATATTGAGATGAATGAGTCCAAACACGTCATACTGATTCTTCGTGCAGTCTTACTCTTCTGCTCTACCCCCTTTCTTTTTTTCTCCTCCTCTCGTTATGTTTTTCCCTCTCACCAACTCTCATTTCTTAAGAAATCAATACAGCTATAGTGTACATTAACATTCATATCATATTCAAGCCTCATATCTATCAATTTTTATATCAATTTAATTCAATTTATTTCCACTTTAAAAATAATTTACAAATCAATAACAGATACATATGAATAACAGTGGCAGGATCATATTTATGCATGGCTCTGCTTTGCAGTACAACATTGGCTTGACCAAGCATTACATTACTCTAGACAGCTACGTTCTCAAAACTGTGGCTTACTTGTTGTTCCTAGCGATAACACTAACTGGGGGAAGCGAACCTTCGCTCATGATGGGCCTTCATTATGGAAAACCTTCCCTAGCTCAATGGATAAAAAATAGCAGTTCTTGAGAAGTGTTCAAAAATAATCTTTCAAAATCTCTCAAATCTAGCCTATAATTGATTACCATTATCTTAATAATCTTATGTGTTATTATTATTATTATAATTAACAAGTATATACATAACATATCATACATTTTAAGAAAATATCAAAAATCATAATAAGAAAAACATAACATCAAATACAAAAGAAAATGAAAAGGAAGAAAAAAGGAAACATAAACAAAATATTCATCATTTAGGATTTCAGGAGGTGTTTGTTTAATAATCGTGTTTACTGTTTTACAGTCTAACTATTCTTAAGATTAGTTAGAGGTTATTCCAAATAATTTGTCAATTGTAAACAAATGAATTATGAGTTGTTGATATGCAGTGTAAAGGGAGGTGGATATTTTGAGCAGTTCTAATATCGTAATTATGAATGGAACAATTCAAAGTAAAATAATCATCAAAAATCTTTGGAATAAATTTATTAGACATATGAAACATGAACATTACAGTATTTAAGATTAATAAGTCTTGGACATGTAGGATTTACATTTCTTGGTAAAATATGGTTGTGTGTCAGATCCGAAATTTGTGTAGTAAGGCGAATCCCTCGTTTCTGTAATTATACATTCATTCATATTATATTTGGAGAAATGAAACCCCAAACAATATAAAAGTAATTCAAGTGGGAAGAAACAGTCTGAGGTAAGAAGTACAATCTGAATAACACATCAATATTTTTAGATAACTGTTACAAAGATGATTTACATGGTGGTTCCAAAATAGTTTTTTTCACCTACAATTTCTCCTAAAATCGTTGTATTTGGCACCCGAGTTATCTTTTTATTTAACTAGAACGAATTTAAATCAATTGGGATTTTAGTTTAGTTCCAAACATAACACAATTAGTTTCATTTATTTGAAATACTAACTCATTGAATTTCATCCACTTACTTGAGTTGCTTAATTGAGTATTTACGAAATGAAATAAAGTTGTAGCTTCACGACCTCTGCAAACAAACTAGTATCGCATGCAAATAAAATATAACACAAGTTCTGGGTTGAACATGGCATTTCATTAATATAAATCCAACCAAAAAAGGGGGCGAGAATAGATCTTTGAGGAATTCCGCAACTTCTTGTTTAAATTTGGGAATTCAGCTCTGTTAATAAATGTTAATTGTTTACGATCAGATAAATAACCTGATAAAAAAAGCTAAAGGTTAGTCCCTAATATAATAATATTTCAACTTCTGTAATAAAATAGAATGATTTTATAACATCAAAAGCCTTAGTTAGGTCTATGAATGTAGTAAGAGCGTATTCCTTATTGTTAATTGCTTTTTCATTGTTATTGCTTAGATCTAGTATTGCTGTAATTGTAGTGTGTGCCCGTTTAAATCCAAATTGGTTGTCAATAACAAAATATGATGAATTTCAACATAATACATTTCTCTAACATTTTTGACAAAATTGTTAAGACTGAGATAGGTAAATCATAATTGTCAATATCTTTACGATCATTTTTTGTTAATTGGAGTTACTCTGACAATTTTCATTTTAATGGAAAGATGCCATTTTATATACATTTATTACATATAATACTTAGCAGTTCACTTTATAAGATACATAGCATATTTCATTACTTTTCCTGTTTAGTTACATGGTTAAAACACAACTGAGTATATATTTGGATGTTTAAGAGAATTAGAAAAAGGAGTATCATAAGTTGTGTTATTTGAATCCTGTAAATTCGTACTGATGATAAAAAAGAAATTGTTAAAGGAATTAGCCATATATTCATTCTTTGTTATATCTTCATTTTTAACTACAATTTAATTATTTTTATTTGTCCTTCTTTTTCATTTCATGAGACTATTTCTTTATTTAAAGGTGGACTTTATATTATAATTTTACTTCATAGACCTTGTTATTATAGTAATCTCTCTTAGCCTGTCGTTACACAATTTCGAAACTTTAAAAAAAGTTGTTCACTATTCAATGTTGAGATTTTTAACATTTGCGTCTTTATACATGAGTGATTTTCTGTGACAAAGCTTTATTCGATCCTTACCTAACCATGGGTTGTTATGCTTTTTTTTTTATACGATAATATTCGATAGGAAAAATGTATTCGTATATATAATAAAATATTTGGAAAAAGGTATTATAACTTATATCAAAATCTTGCAACAGTTCAGGATCCCATTTGAAATTGTTCAGTTTTGTACAAAAAGAATGCAAGTTCGTTTCATTGATATGTAGTTTGTTTTAAGGTAAGCTGTTGGTTATTTGTAACATGTCCAAGATATGAAAATATAGAGAAAAAATGGGAAAATGATCGCTTATATCACTCATAATATCCTGAATTGATGGCAACAGTCATGTTTGTAAAGATATTTTCCGATAAAGTAGCAGAAGTAGAGGTAATTCTAGTTGACCAGTAGATGGTTGGTTGTAAGTAAAAGCTATATAAAATATTCATACAATAATCTACTTTAGAATTGATACCAATTTGTGTTAGTCTAAATTTATATCACCCATAATGAAGCAATTACATGAATTTATACAACAGATTAGTAAAATCAGTAAGAAACCAGTCTAAGTTAAATCCTGGTGGACGATATATAACACCAAATATTGTTTCTCTACATCTGCTATAATTATAAGATGATGACGAGGATCCTAATCAAATGATTGGTTGAAAGCGTTCACGTGACCAGGCATTTATTTTGCCTAACGCGTAATTTGGATAATGACCGGCCATTAATAAAAATGTTATAAAACTTCATTGTATAAAACAAATAAAACATAATCTTATAAATCAAAATATTGTTCGAGCATTAGTAAAATGACCCACACTCAGTACCTTCAAAACAGTCCAAACACCCTCGGCTCGGTTACTGGCTCAGTATCTGGTAAATACTTTTGATTAAAAATATCAGCCATAACATACACATTCATTTATTTAAGTAAGACATATAGAAACAGAAAACAATGTATTAGAATATGATAATTCACTGGTACAAAGATCTAGTAAAATTGTGTTAAGTTTTCAAAGGGCAAAGTGAAATTGAGGAAAGTAAATAAAACACAAATATCCTTTCTACCTACCCATTCTCTCTCTACTATGTGTATTCGAAATTCGAGAGAGAGAGAGAGAGAGGAGAAACAGATTGGGAGAGAGAAGGGAGGAAAAGATCGAGAGAAGGGGAGAGAGAGTGGTGGGACATTAGGAGAAAGAGAAGAAAGATAGAGAGAGATGGAAAGAAGTAGAGAGAGAATAAAAGGGTGTGATAGGACAGGGGGTGGGGGGGGGGGGGTAAATGGCAACAAGATGCACAAAAAGAAGTTGGTACAGGCAAAATATGTTTACATATTTCAAAGCGTAATGTATCTAAGCCTTCTACAGCGTGAGTCAACAAAAAGTTTACACCTAGAAAATTGCTAATTATTTTAAGAATCATCTATGGTCAGTAAATTATTATACATCTTATGAAAGAGTGTTTTATTCAAAATCATTTGGTATCATTTTTGTGTGGTATGTGTTTACGCTTGAATGAACAGGAGGCATTGTTTGCGAGAGTGCAAAAATCGACAAAAAGGAAACGCATACGTGAATAGTTTGACACAGATTTTACAGCAGATTTTCACGTCTGCGTGTCCCTTCAGGGCCATTGAGTACAGACAAATGAAAAAATTATCAAGCAAAGGTATACGTCAATTTTTTTCATTTTCACGTCTTGGACGTAAAAGACAAAAACAAAATTGTTACATAGTTACACGTCAATTTTGTAAAAAAAATTACGTCTTGGACGTAAAATACGAAAAATTTGTTGCATAGGTATTCGTCAATTTTCTGGATTTTCACGTCTTGAACGTAAAAAACGAAAAATTTGTTGCATAGGTATACGTCAATTGTTTGCGTTGCGTGTCCCTTAGGAGCCACTATATTAAAAGGTGAGTAACATCATAAAACATAATAATCAAGCTCATTGCAAAAATGCTGAAAACAAGTAAGTGTGTAGTTCAAGTAACAGAAATATTCTTCAGATCCTCCTCACATGTTATAAGTTTTGCTATGTTTTTACCTGTAGCAGTGGCACCGAGAAAAGCGATAATCCGACCAGCGGATGACCAAGCAGTTGTTAAACCTTTCGTAGATCGAGTCATTGATAGAATTGTTTGGATCCTCTGATTTAAGTCTTGAACAATCACAATCTTCGATCCTTTCAACTTTTTCCCTTTTGAAGGATCTCTATTGTTTTTCTGTAGCTTATGAGTTTCACGATGATCGGCCGCGATTTAGGTTCGTCAGTGCGGTCTGTTGATGCCCCGGGTTGAGTTCAAACTGGAATACATCCAGTGTCCTTGGCAATATCCAAGGACACACTAAGCTTCGTTGTGCCCGGGAGGAAAAAAATATATACTCTTGGTCATAATGGTGGAATATTTTTTTTTACCCCAATTTATGGGATGATTTTTTTTTTTTTTTTTTTGGGGGGGGGGGGGGGGTTAGGTCACTTTTTTTAGGTCAGCCATTGGCATCATTTGTTTTATTTTTTTATTTTTGTAATCAAAACAAAAACGCAAAAGGCGGGGGGGGGTGGGACGGTTTAGCTCAAAAATACACACATACAACAACTAAAGGGGGGATTAAACCCCCCCCCCCCCCTGCGTACGCGCCTGGCTATACTAGTGCCCTTTTATGAGGTATTAATCCCCATTACTGTCAGTTATGACTTAAGGACGTAGGTCCTCTAGTTGATTAACATTGTATCACACACATGCTTTAGCTGAAATTTAGTTGAAATTTCCAACTGGTTTCAGTAAACTTCCATTGATTTTAACTGGTCCATGATGCACATCAAGCGGATAATTGGTGCGACTTTTAATTTTAACTCAACGGGAACCAGCCTTTCATGACCAGTTACCCCACTTGAGAACTGGTCTGTAGGCATATTTTCTGTTGGCCAGTTGACACCAGTTAATTTGCATAATGAATATGGGGTGCGTGGAGATCTATGTTTTTATGAAATTTATTTCAATTTACAGCATATTTCTTGATTACTGATGATTTCTAATTAATTTCGATAATACAACATATAAATAGCGAAACATTAAGAAATTTCACTGCTTTGTATATATACAAGCTGATTAAACGTGATTAAACAGGATTAAACAGGAGGCGGCGCGGTAGCTCAGTCATTAGAGCAGTCGTCTCGTAATCCGGTGACCCGGGTTCGAAACCAAGGCGACGCGCTAGTGCCCTTAGCTCATAACCAGGTCCGTCGGAGAGGACATAAAGCCGTCGGCCGTCTGATTGTGGCCTCACAGTTAAGAGGTCAATGCTTTGCCACTGAACATGACTGTACGCAGCGGGGGCTAGGGTAGGGGGCAGCTCCCACAAATTAAAAACAAAATGCAATAAATTATCAATAATCCATTGCATTTTACCCCGGTCCCCAACATAAACAAATCCTCTGTAATGCAATGCATTATGGCCCTAGGATCAAAACCGTGTCGATGTACTATATTAGTGCCCTTTTGTGGGGCATTAATCCTCATTACTGTCATTTATGACTTAAGGGCGTAGGTCTCCTAGTTGATAAGCATAGGAGCATACACATTTTTTAGCAGTCACGCAAAACAAACACTGGCAAATTATTATTCAATAAAATCTGAGAATGTATACTATTATCTAGATCTATTAGGAATAAATCATTGTCAAAATAATTCCATTAATTGGGATAAAAAAAAAAATATTCCAACTTTATGGGCAACAGTGTACAAAGGTAGATTTGTTCAGAATATCAACTGATTTTTGTCTTCTTTTCCAGCTCAGCATAAATGCTTCATAGTCTTAACAATGATATATCTTTCCTTTCCTGTTTAAAACATGCACAGATTTGTAAAGATTACATCACAAAGCTATTATTAATAACAACCCATTCCAAATTTACAATATTTTAGATTTTCTATTGGTAAAATATTATAAGTTCAGTAGTATTAGTATTATATTGTAATTACAAAAATATACAAATAATCTTGAATACAATTCATTTCCCGACATGAATAGCAGAAAACTACGTTGGTACACACATTCTATATGTGCTTTTTTCCATAACACAGTGGAATACACATAGTACATTGCTATGAGTATTGCAGTAATCACTAACATTGGAATAAATACGTGGGACTACGTCTTTTGCTTCAGTACTACAATAGTCACTTACAATTATATAAAAAATTTAGCATATGAGGTTAGTTTCTGTCTTCAAAGCTATTACATTTTAAATTTAAGACTTGTCCCTATTTCTACTTTAAAAAGCCTTTAAATTTCAAGAGATTAACAATATGTTATGCATGCATTTTTGAGAAGCACGATCTTATACTGCGTAAAAATATGACACATGTATTATCTAGGAATATATGTATTGTATTGGATTGGCATGGAAATACTGCTAAAAATTATTTATTTTGGAAACACTTCTTTTAACTTCTCTTCATAAAATTTGTTGTAAAATGTAAAGCATTCATCTCTAGCTGTATTTCCCCTCTAAAATTAAGTTTATACTTGAAAGAGGAAAGTTTGTATTGGGGCAAGCGCTGTAATTATACAGCTTCACGGGCTAGTTGTATTGTGTGTAGTTGTCTTCATCTTTCTCTATGATTGACTTATTTTTTGCTCACAAGCAATACCACATTACTTTTCAAACGAATAACAAAATACAAGAAACAAAAAAAATAGAATAACGAATGCACGTATATACATTTATTATAACAAAAATAACATTACATTATACACCATACATAGCATCATAAAGTCATATATGGTGTATTTCGTCGTTGCATTTCGCGAAAGAAATATGTTAATGTTCAGATGAAATATACAAGTGCGGTATCTTGTGACCACACACACACACACACACACACACACACACATATATATATATATATATATATATATATAAAGCTGAAATAAATTTCTCCAAGAAACGTCTGCATCTTTGAATTATCCCTATACGGCCTTATTTTTAAATTTGCTTTTAATAACCTTGTTCAACTTTTCTAAGTATTTCCAAGAAGAACAAAAACATATGCCACGGCTGATCTTATGAAATTTTTCTTCATGAAAAGCAAATAATCATTTTCATGAAGCTTATATTTTGCTCACAATAATAGTTTGTTTTCTTTTCTGGGATGCACTGTATATCAAACATCCCGACTGTTAAAACATCCTCACGTGTTGTATAAATAACAAGGTATATATTAAAAATATTTTTGATTGGTATAATATTATAATTTTAATACCCAGGTGACTGAACAATATTGTTTTCGTATTGTTCAGTCATTCGGGAACTTCATCTATTGATAACAAAACAAACCAAAAAAATAAATAATAATAGCCATATTTACCGAGGTAAGTCAAATTTTGTTATATAGATCAAAATAATAATATTATATGGATTTTTTTTTCGTGTGATACAAGAACATATTCCTTTTGCTAATAAAATATTGAAATCGTTTTTGACTCGTCTTATATTGTCGTAGCTCGAGCAATATATTCTTGTATCACACTCAAAGCCATACAATATTATATAAGTGTTCTATTTGCTGATTGCTTTAGATTATTCTATAAAGTATATTTGCTTATGCAATTAAAACATTATTTTATATCAATGAAATGTACATGTACATATACATATCGTAATTGGACGTATGTAATGAAGGGGTTGAGGTCAACACGTTCTACTTGTAATTTCAATTAAATCAACTTTTTTTATTTTGACGTTTGAATCTTAATTGAAAAATGGAAGAAAAATACATTTAAAAAACACATTGTATTACTCACAGATGGATAATAATAATAATGATATTGATAATGATAATAATAATAAACTATGACTAATATTTATAATAATACAACCAATACTACTACTACCAGTCTACTACTACTACCACTACCACCACCATTAATAATGCAATAACGATTACAATACTACTGATATTGATAATGACAATAATATTAATAACCATAATGCTATTAATAATTGTAATATATTAGTGACAATTTAAACATATAGTAATCACCAATACAATCATATCTTGTTTTTTCCTTGCATATTTTGCATGCTATAAGATGGAAGTGAAATGTATGTGGTAAACTTAGGTCTGCTAGTTCCGGAGACAGCATTGCTGAACCCCTTTGTGAGCGTGCGACCTACCAATTCAATTCAATTCATGTAAACATGTTTTTTTCGAATTCTTTGGCTCTCCTTTGGACATATCCAAGTACTGCAGGTCCTGAGACAAGGAAAAGTAAAGGAAATCAAAGGTATACACATGATTGCACCGAGAAACAAATTGCGTGCCTGATATTTTCAGTGGTTATAAAAGGGAAAAACGGCGAGTGTCTTGTTTTTACTATGCGCATAATTGTAAGAATGGACTAAAATCCTGTTAGAAACCACGAGCAAAAAGAAACGGAAACTTTAGGCGTAAGCCTTAGGTATGAGTAGTTACTTATAATTTGTTTGCGGTAATGTAGCAAAACAAATGGATCACTTTAATAAGACTCCTTTAACAATGGTTGGCACCAGTCACCCACTTCAAAAAAGTGTGTGAATTTTGCTCATAACTGAAGTTTTTCTTTTCATTCTGATTAAATTTCACCCATCAAAAGCCAAAAATAATGACAGCTCACAGTACACCGATATTGCTCAACAGTTAAATAATTTGTTTGCAAAAGGGCTTAGATCCACTTTGTCTGCAAAAGGGGCTAGATCCACAAAAGTCAATGTGTGGAAACATTGTTTAAAAAGTTTGTAGAATTTGTTTAATACTGAAATTTGTTCCAGCTGTTTAGTGACTTCTTTGGTTAAAGTATCATGTACAAATGTAATATTTAATTTAATTTTCGTTTAATTTTCTTTTTTAAATTTGTATTACATGAATGTACAATCTATTACATGTAAGCTATATAGGAATTGCGTATCATTATTGTTGTTTGTAATTAGTTATTTTCATGTATCAGGCTTAAATGTTCATTTCTATTCCGCCTTATCTCTATATTTCCTTCTTTTCTAAGAGCATAGGGACCTTCTTTGTGTTAGTGAAATGCGCTATACAAATAACGTTCATTATTATTATTATTATTTAAATTCGCATGATAGGGTAGTAAATGAGGACAAATTTGTTTTGCATACAGATATGGCAATATTGGAGAGATTCAAAACAAAATGATTTTCTCGAAATGGTCTAAAGTGGATCTAACCCCTTTTGCAAACTGACAAACTGAAATGGATCGGACCCCTTTTATGTTCACTTTTTAAAGGGAATTTCAACTTTTCTTTGGTATCATCTTATAAAGGTACTATAAATACATACATAAAGACCCCCTCAATTTTTTTTTTAATGACAAATGAATCTAGCCCCTTTTGCAAATGAGCTCTGCATTCGTCATTTCGTTGAAATGTAATTAGTTTTGTATGATTTGCGGAACAAAATAATTGTAATTTAATCAACTAAAATGAGGGGAGTGGGGGGGGGGGGGGGGGGGTGGGGGGAAACGCACACATTCACAAACTCGCTCACATTCTCACCAAAGTGGCATTTTGAGGACGCTCACATTGAAGTACAGGTTTGTAGGTCCCCCACCCTCCCTTCTGAAATCGTTTCGCCCCCTTTGGCGAAAGGTACTAATCGTGAACTTTAGTAGTATGCTGATTTGGGCAAAACATTGACCCAAAGGGGGCACTATAGCAATAGAGGAGCTGGGTTAAGTTGATCATTTGTGTGTTTATTAGTTACATCTAAAGTTAAACAGAATTAATCATGTCCCCGGTAGTATGCCAGGTACAGGGTAACTTGACTTGAATTTCTGAATTAGATTTACAGGTCTTTATTTCCGATAAATACGTTAGAAATTGGACTGTTGTATTTCGTTATCGAACATACTTGTAGGGCTCTAGGATCCTCCTACTTTCTCCGATACGCAATCAGAACCACTATATCTATTGTGCTCTGTCATTGGTTATATTTAACTAAATGTATAACTTCTCTCTTTATTGGTAGATTGAACTAATCTCGAGGTCGGGTGGTTTACGAATCATTCTATACATCCTATCTTGTAATTGGATGTCTTCGTAAGGGCCCTCCCGAATAGCTAATAGGATCATGTGACATTAAATTCATGACAGGAACATGAGTATTCCAGCGGCATTTGCATGACTTCGTACACCAGTTGAGTTCTTTCCGTTTTTCTATAAAGGATGCGCTGCTAAATTCGATCGATCTATAGGGCTGCCTAGCCTCTGAGAGAATAACTAATATATAAAATGTCATTAGATAAATAATCTTCGTTAACTACTAGAGCTTCGGATGAATTTGTTGCGACGATATAAATAATGGGCTTCAACTGTAATTCCGAGCTCGTTTCGTATTCAATTTGTTTTTGATCTTGTAGTCACCGACCCATTGTCGTATTAACGTCTTGTCGATGGCTATTACTGAAGTAGCGGTAGTAGAACCGCGAACCATGCGATCTAAAGCCCGGTGCCGTATTCACTTAACCCCGATCTCGGGTGGATCGAAAACAAATAGTAACAGTATAAATATATAATACCTGTATTGATGTCATCCCTTGAATTAGGTGAAGAGGTGTTGGCGACATCATCATCAATTTCTAAACAAAGACAGAAAGAAAATTCACGATACTTAAAACAATCCTCATTTTCATCAATTAGACAATACACCATCCTTCTGCGATCCGGGTTTTGAAGAAATAGTAATTGCATTACATATGGAAATATTGACAAACATAATGTTCCTGATTTAGGTTCTTCAGGAAGAAAACAATACTTTTGTGCAGACTTAACCTTATATCTATATATTTATATTTATATATATACCCCAACCAAATATTATCTTTTTGAAGAGAAAACAAATTCAAATGTATAACACCACTTGATCATCCTGTGATCCGGATTTTAGAGAAATAGTAATCGTGTTAAATATAGTATTTAAGCTCAATTTTGAAGGCAGAATGAGCGATTTGAAACGCTCATCGTAATCGCAGTTCCACGGTGTACTGTTTATGCTCACTTGTCCGTTTTTCGGTGATTCTACAAAAGTGAGAAAGGACGCAACCGTGTTTTAAACTAAACGCATAACAGATGCCTGATTCTGGCCAGAAAAAGTTGAGCATAAACATACCCTGAATACACCTCATGTTCCTGATTTAGGTTCGTAAGAATGACAACAATACATAAGAAAATCTTTACAAACCTCATGCTTCTGATTTTGGTCCGTAAGAATGACAAAAGTACTAATACGCGGACTGTTTTTACGTTTAGGCCTACAAGAATAAAACGAAGAACAATCCGTTTCAAAACTTAGACAATCGTACTACTGGCATCACATCGCTACGATGATCAGCTGGCTCATTGTTACCATCTCTTACAAAGCTATTGAAAATTCCTCCAAAATCGAATCGTATTCAGATCTTTTATGCGTGACGGGCCCCAGTTTCTAAAACGTACATTTTGTTTCTTCCAGATATAGGAAATGATTATTGCCTACTAATGAGAACAATTTATTCTGAAAATTTGAAGCATTTCTAAGGTCTGTCAGGATAACATTCGCGTGGGCTTCAGTGCCGTTCACTTTCCTTAAGCCCATAATCATCGGTTGTGACGTCACGAGTAAAGGACCTGTTATCTCTGTGCAATTCTGCGTTTCCGACTACGAGGTTTTGGTTAAGTTTACTAGCATACATACACCTTTCTGAACTTTTTTCGTCGGTCGAACGCCACTAAGTTACTCTGGGGTTAAAAACTTTCTATTGCTGCATTTATATCATTATTTTGGGTCGTTTTCGTGCGTCACCTTTGAATTTTCATTTGAGAGATTCTAAATTTTAGATCCTGCATAAATAAAAAAAGACAACATTCTCCAGATCTATACATTGTACTCACATACTCAATAGAATCATGTAAAACCTTATATTCATTGAAATTTAATACGAAAATTATTGTTTGGTGGTCAGAGTAAGTTCTTTGATCTTTCCCCAGTGCTGATTAAATATTGTATATTATTTTCCAGATTTCTATAGACATCCATAACTTGTTGCTATATCTCCTGTATACTTAATTAATCGTTCTATGTCATATTTACATTAACATGCATTCATTCTCTATTTTTATTTCAATAATCATTGATCCCTATAAATCTTGACCCTCCCATTTTATTATGGAGCACAAGGGGGAGACCCTTCCCGGTAGCACTACGCATGCAGTGTGAAGGAAGGACCAACTAGTGAGGATCAAGGTAAACGTCCTGGTCTACCTTCAAGCTGGTAGGGGTTGTGAGCCATTTGACTTGTTCAGTTGGTGGCGGACAGACCAGGGTGGCTAGGAGAGGAGTGTCTCATCCGCCTAGTGTAACCAAATGAGCGAAACTGTATGAATGATGGAAAGCCTAATAAAACCAGGGTTAAAGCCCCTAATAACACTAACCAGCCATTTCGACCGACGGGCCTGCAAACTGCAGTGCATGATGATGCATCATCTCCAAACCCAGTTGGAAGAGATCATGTCGATAACCCAAAAGAAAGAACGACACTACAAACAGCAAAACAAATGATAAGTATTGGCACATGGAATGTGCGTACCCTAAACCAAGATGGAAAACTAGACATTCTACTGAACCAACTTGAAAAATTCAAACGGAAAGTTATTGGAGTCTCGGAGACCCACTGGAAAGAATCAGGAGATTTCACTGAAGGAGGATACAAAGTACTGTGTGTCAGCGAGGAAGATGTACACATGAGAGGGGTTGCTCTAATCTTCAATAGACAAGCACAAAAAGCACTCCTGGGATATAACACCATTTCCCCTAGACTGATATCAGCCAGATTCCAAACACAGGCTGGAGCCTTAACAATAATCCAGGTGTATGCAACGAACACAGCAGACAGAGAGAGAGGAAATGGTAGACACATTTTATGACCAGCTCCAACAAATAATAGATGACACTCCTAACAAGGACATACTGATAGTGCAAGGTGATCTAAATGCAAAAGTAGGGAGAGACTGGGACACCTGGAAGAACGTCATAGGACATCATGGATATGGAGAAATTAACAACAGAGGAGAAAAGCTTTTGAACTTTTGCATGGCCAACAATCTAGCTATCGCAAATACCATGTTCAAGCAGAAGAAGGCAAGTCGTGAATGGACATGGGAGTCGCCAGATAGGAGGACCAAAAACAAGATAGACTTTATCATGGTGAACAACAAATGGAAATCAAGCGTACAATGCGCTAGAAGTTTTCCAAGTGCTGAGGTGGCCTCAGATCACCAACTGGTTATCTGCAATTTCAAGCTACGATTCAAAACTAAAGCCAAACAGAACAAAATGAAGAGATATGATGTGTCAAAACTGAAAGATGAAAGTACATCAAAAACCGACCGAGACATAATTGGAGGGAAGTTCAGACCTCTGCTTGATCACCCTGATACCCACCTAGAAATAGATAGCATCTGGGAAAAGATTAAGCAAGCATTTAACAGCACAGCAAAGGATGTTCTGGAAATGAAAAAGAGTAGACCGCAGGAAATATGGATCTCACAAGAAGTGCTAGTTCTCAGCGAAGAACGCAGCAAAATCAAACAACCCAAACAAAATGACCCTTCACTGAAACCAAGGTACAACTTTCTGAACAGAGAGATAAAGAGGAAGACTAGTGGCTGTAAAGAGTAAAGAAGCGTGGCTCAAAGACCTTTGCAGTAGAGTAGAAAACGCACACCAGGCTGCTAAATCAAAGGAGGTTTATGCAAAAATTAAGAAAATCACCAAATCAGCATCAAAGAGAATGCAATCAGTTAAGAGTAAGACGGGAAGAACTCTAACAGAACAATCAGAAGTAAAGATGAGATGGAAAGAAAACTATGACGAGCTATATAATGAACACAACCCCAAAAACGACATAGTAGCAAACAGTTTTCCCAACAGCTCTTCAGATAACCCAGAGCCAAACATATTGAAGGAAGAAATTAAAAGTGCAATACAAAAACTCAGTGAGGATAAGGCACCAGGATTTGATACGGTCACTTCCGAGGAAATCAAAGCAGCTGGAGAAACAGGAACAGACATTTTCACTATCTCTGTAACCAAATATGGGAATCTGAGAAATTCCCGGAGGAATGGGGAAGAGCAGTAATAACCCTAATATACAAGAAGAAAAATAAACTGACTGCAGGAACTACAGAGGTATCAGTCTGCTGTCCCATGCAGGAAAAGTACTGACCATAATCCTACAAAGGAGAATTCTCAAAAGAACAAAAGAAATCCTCTCTAAATCCCAGGCAGGGCTACGACGGACCAAATATTCACGCTAAGACAAATACCTGAAAAATACCTGTAAAAGAACAGAAGCCTGTACTGCTGCTATATCGACTTTCAGAAGGCTTTTGATTAGGTATGGCAGAAGGGTCTGTGGAAGGCGATGGGATGTTTTGGCTATCCTAAGCAAGCTGATACGACTGCTACAAGCACTGTATGAACAATCCCAGAGTGCGGTCAGAGTAAATGTAGAGCTGACAGAGTGGTTCAAGACAACCGTTGGAGTCAGGCAGGGGTGTGCCATCTCCCCACAACTTTTCAATAATTATACTCCTCGAGCTAGTAATGATCATGGCAATGGACGAAGTCCAAATAGGAGCCAAAATCCAAGGAACCTGCATAAACAATCTACGTTTTGCAGACGACATCGTCCTAATAGCAGATACACCAGAGGAACTGCAGACACTTGTGGACAAAGTCTACAAGGCAAGCTGTGACCTTGGACTCAAGGTAAACATAGCCAAGACAGAAGTGCAAGTTATCAGCAAAAGGAAGTGCAACCTTAATATTGACATAGCCAACGACAGACTAAAACAGGTGAACGATTTTGTGTACCTGGGGAGTAAATAGCTGAAAACAACAAAGAGCAACTTCCCTCTTCTCATAAAAGCGCCCTTTTATCTCAAATAAATGCACCTATCAAAATCTGATTAGTGCTCGTTCTCTTTCAACAATTATATTTTCCTTCATTATAAGTGCCCCTGTTTAATTCTCATAAGTGCCCCCTTTTAAACGCTGATAACTTACCTTTTAACAATGATACGCGCCCATTTTACTTTCTTATAAGGGACCTTACCCCTTTTCACCGCTTATAAATGCCCATATCAAAATATGTTGGGTAACCCTTTTCCGTCGACAAAAACCCATTTCCCATTCTCATAAGTGACTTTTTTGTTCCTGGTGATCGCCCCATTTTCACCTCTGATAATTACCCTTTGTACTTTGACACGTGCTACTTTCCTTTTCTAATGTCCTTTGGCAAGACATTGATCTACATTTGCCATACTCAACCCAGGTGATGTAAATGGGTACCTGGCAGGAATTAATTCCTTGAAATGCTGGAGCGCTGTATACGGCAGCTAGGCTAAAGCCGGGGTAATAATAAATGCGCCTCGGAATAGAATTTCTAGATAGACGGCGCTATAGAAATGCCTATTATTATTATTATTATTATTAATACTGTACATGTAAAGGTTTTTTCCCTTTCGATAAGTGTCCCCTTTTTCTCTCATCAGTAAACGTGCATTTATAGATGTTACTTATCAAAGGTCTGTTCAGTCTTCCATTATGATGATGTGCTTAAAACCCACTCAGGATTGGGTTTTTACCTCTTTGTATATGTAATTTCTCGCACTGTGACCTCGTAAATCTTACAATTTTTCCTCGCTCGCAAATCAATATTCAGGCCATCAAACTCAACTGCAGATTATAATGCATGAGCAATAATGTGTATGAAATATAAAGGGAAAATCATTGAGTTCAATTTACAGCACCTGCATGGAGGGTACCAATTGTAAATTAACGCTTACCGGAGGCCATTCGTAAACAGCGTCTCCCGCGATCCGGAATCGGGGGTGCCATCACTGTATCACGACCTAAAAATAACAAAAATTATAAATGACTAACACTACACCATCCTCCTGCAATCTGAGTTTTAAAGAAATAGTAATAGTATAAAATATGGAAACCTTGACGAACCTCATGTTCGTGATTTAGGTTCGTAATAATGACAACAATACTAATACGCGGCCAGTTTATGCATTTAGGCATAATAGCCATAATAAAAAGAAGAAGAATCTGTTGTACATCTTAGACAATCGTACTACTAGCATCACATCACTACGATGATCAGCTGGCTCAGTGTTTCCATCTCCAAGGAAGCTATTGAAAATTCCTCAAAAACCCAATCGTTATCAGATCTTTTATGCGTGACGGGCCCATTTGCTAAAGCGTACTTTTTGGTTCTTCCACTTTCCCTTTACCCTTGAACTTTTTTATTTTGTTTAAAATGATAATACCAATACAAATTTTTGTTCAATATGAAAAACGTAAGTATTTAGTTTTATTTGTGCATTATATATCAGAGTGTTAAATCCATTTCATGAAAAATACATCACCGTGGCAATCAGATGCCACTTTTCAATAGCTTATAACAGGTACTGCAACTTGTTATTGATATCAGGTCTTATAACACGGGGTACTGGTTGAATGTAACCTAGGAGAACTAACAAGGCTAAACAGAAAATCAAACCTCGTTCGTCGGATTCATGGTCACTGAAGTCTGTGTGAGCTGCATTAATAAATAAAAAATAGGGGGAAAGAGAAAGTAGGCATATAGATATAAAGGCAGGGGGAGGGAGGTGTCCACATACTAATATATGCGCGCATGTGCTTAGCAAATCAACATTTTGAGGACGCTCACTTTGAACAACAGGATTGTAGGTCGCCCCACCCTCCCTTTTGAAATCGCTTCGCCGCCTCTGGTGAAATGTAGTGGTACGCTGATTTGGGCAAAACATTGACCTATAGGGGGCGCCTTAGCAATATAGGAGTTTGGTTAAGTTGATCATGTGTGTGGTTTTTAGTACGTTAGTATGCTAGGTACGGGTAAACTAGACTGGAATTTCCGCATTAGATTTACAGGTCCTTATTTTCGATAAACACGTTAGACAATAGACTGTTTTTCCGGTTATCGAACATTCTTGCGGGGCTCTAGGCTCCTCCTTTTTTTTCCGGTATGCAATCAGAACCACTCTATCTATTGTGCTTTGTCACTGGTTATATTTAACTGAATGTATAACTTCTCTCTTTATTGGTAGATTGAACTAATCTCGAGGTCGGGTGGTTTACGAATCATTCTATACATCCTATCTTGTAATTGGTTGTCTTCGTAAGGGCCCTCCCGATTAACTAATAGGAACATGTGACATTAAAGTCATGTCGGGAACATGAGTATTCTAGCGGCATGTGCATGACTTCGTACACCAGTTGAGTTCATTCCGTTTTTCTATAAAGGATGCGCTGCTAAATTTGCTTGATCTATAGGGCTGCCCAGCCTCTGAGAGAATAACTAATATATAAAATGTCATTAGATAAATAATCTTCGTTAACTACTACAGCTTCGGCTGAATTTGTTGCGACGATATAAATAATAAAGTGGGCTTCAACTGTAATTCCGAGCTCGTTTCGTATTCAATTTGTTTCTGAACTAGAAGTCACCGACCCATTACCGTATTAACGTCTTGCCGATGGCTATTACTGAAGCGGAGGCAGTAGAACCGCGAACCATGCAATCTAAAGCCCGGTGCCGTATTTAGTAAACCCCGACCTCGGGTGGATTAAAAACAATTATAACAGTATAAGTGAATAATACCTGTTTTGGGGTAATCCCTTGAAATAGGTGAAGGGGGGTTGACGACATCATCACAAACTTATAAACGAAGACGGAAAAAATATTCACGATACTTAAAACATATCCTCATTTTCATCAATTAGACACTACACCATCTTCCTGCGATCCAGGTTTTGAAGTAATAGTAATTGCATACATATGGACATATTGACAAACCTCATGTTCCTGATTTAGGTTCTTCAGGAAGAAAACAATACTTGTTTGCGGACTTAACCATATATATATATATATACCCCGACCAAAGATTGTTTTTTTTTGAGAAAACAAATATAAATGTATAATACCACTACATCATCCTGTGATCCGGATTTTGAAGAAATAGTAATCGTGTTAAATATAGTAATCTAAACACACCTCATGTTCCTGATTTAGGTTCGTTAGAATGACAGCAACACTAATTCGCATACTGTTTTTGCATTTAGGCCTACAAGCTAGAATAAAACGAACAACAATCTGTTTTTCAAATCTTAGACAATCGTACTACTGGCATGACATCGCTATGATAATCAGCTGGCTCAGTGTTTCCATCTCTTAGAAAGCTATTGAAAACGAGTAGAGGACCCGTTTTCTCTGTGCAATTCCGCGTTTCCGACTACGAGATTTTGGTGGAGTTTACTAGCATACATACACCTGTCTGAACTTTTTTCGTCGGTCCAACGCCACTTAGTTACTTTGGGGATTAAAAGCTTTCTATTGATGCATTTATATCATTATTTGGGGTCGTTTTCGTATGCAACCTATGAATTTTCTTTTGAAAAATTCTAAATTATAGATCCTGCATGAATCAATAAGACAACATTATACAGATCTATAGAATGTACTCCCAGACTCCATAAAATCATGTAAAACCTTAAATTCATTTAAATTTGATACGAGAAGTATTTGTTTGTGGTCACAGTCCCTTTCCCCAGTGCTGATTAAATATTGTATATTATTTTCCAGATTTATATAGACATCCATCACTTATTGCTATATCTCCTGTATACTTAATTAATCGTTCTGTGTCATATTTACATTAACATACATTCAATCTAAATTTGTAATATAATTATCATTATCATCAACATCATCACCCACATAATAATCATCATGACCATTACATCATTGGTATTTTGTTATTTGTTTAAACATCCACCCGGTCCCGGGCTATCACGCTATCAAACATACGCATATTGTGATAGCACTTCTTCTCCTCCAGATTTAAGAATGAATAGTTCTTGATAGTTTGCTATCAGTAACATTTGGTTTTAATATCGAGTCTTCAGTTATTATTTTATTGTGTATACGTTCCCCCAATTTGTTATACTGTGTACAATTATGTCATTTCGTTGAAATGTTATTAAATTTTGTAAGTTTTGCAGAAAAAAATAGATTCAATTCAATACAAATTTAAAACAAAATAGGGGGACACGCACATGTATTCACATGCGCACATTCTCAGGAAATTTCATTTTGAGGACGCTCACTTTGAAGAACTAGTTTGTTGGTGCTTCCCCCCACCACCCCCCCCCCCCCCCACACACACAAAATGTTGAAGTTGCTCCGCCGCCCCTATTGAAGGGTACTGAATGAAAATTAACGTCTTGCCGAAGACCTTAAGTGCCGCGGCGGCACTTTAAGGGCGAACCGTGAAATCCAGAGTCCTGTGCCATATTTAATAGACCACGCCCACGTTGGTTTATGAATAACAAAATTATAATTGAAAAATCACCTGTGTCGGAGTAATCACTTAACAAAGGAATAGGGTTGCTGATATCATCATCTGCATTTGAAGAAAAGGAAGAAAAAAAAAACACGATACCTAAAAAGACATCCTCATTTTTATCAGCTTGAAACTACATCAGTCTCCGACAATGCGAGTATAGAAAAAAAGAAATGTATTACATGAAAATCTTGACAAAGCTCATCTTCCTGATTTAGGGTTCTTTAGAATAACAAAAATACTAGTATGCGCACTTAACCCGAAATATATTATAATAGTAATACGATAAGGATTTTGGGCCGTTGGAACGCGTCAATTTGTTTTTTATTTATTTGTCCTTTATTATAAGTGCCCTTTTTAAACTCTGATAACTTACCTTTTAACAATGGTACGTGCCCATTTTCCAATTTGTTATACTGTGTACAATTATGTCATTTCGTTGAAATGTTATTAAATTTTGTAAGTTTTGCAGAAAAAAATAGATTCAATTCAATACAAATTTAAAACAAAATAGGGGGACACGCACATGTATTCACATGCGCACATTCTCAGGAAATTTCATTTTGAGGACGCTCACTTTGAAGAACTAGTTTGTTGGTGCTTCCCCCCACCACCCCCCCCCCCCCACACACACAAAAAATGTTGAAGTTGCTCCGCCGCCCCTATTGAAGGGTACTGAATGAAAATTAACGTCTTGCCGAAGACCTTAAGTGCCGCGGCGGCACTTTAAGGGCGAACCGTGAAATCCAGAGTCCTGTGCCATATTTAATAGACCACGCCCACGTTGGTTTATGAATAACAAAATTATAATTGAAAAATCACCTGTGTCGGAGTAATCACTTAACAAAGGAATAGGGTTGCTGATATCATCATCTGCATTTGAAGAAAAGGAAGAAAAAAAAAACACGATACCTAAAAAGACATCCTCATTTTTATCAGCTTGAAACTACATCAGCCTCCGACAATGCGAGTATAGAAAAAAAGAAATGTATTACATGGAAATCTTGACAAAGCTCATCTTCCTGATTTAGGGTTCTTTAGAATAACAAAAATACTAGTATGCGCACTTAACCCGAAATATATTATAATAGTAATACGATAAGGATTTTGGGCCGTTGGAACGCGTCAATTTGTTTTTTATTTATTTGTCCTTTATTATAAGTGCCCTTTTTAAACTCTGATAACTTACCTTTTAACAATGGTACGTGCCCATTCTCCTTTCTTATAAGGGACCTTACCCCTTTTCATAAATGCCCCTTTTCACCGCTTATACATGCCCATATCAAAATATGTTGGGTATCCCTTTTCCGTCGACAAAAACCCATTTCCCATTCTCATAAGTGCCTTTTTTGTTCCTGGTGAGTGCCCCATGTTCACCTCTGGTAATTACCCTTTGTACTTTGACACGTGCTACTTTTCTTTTCTGATACTGTACATGTAAAGGTCTTTTCCCTTTTGATAAGTGTCCCCTTTTCCTCCCATCAGTAAACGTGCCCCTTAAAATGAGGGACAAAGAACATTTTCCCCCAATGCTCGCTTGCAACGATCGCTCGCATTTATAGATGTTACTTATCAAAGCTCTTTTCAGTTTTCCATTATGAGAATGTGCTTTAAACCCCATCAAGATTATAATGCATTAGCGATATTTTGTTATGATATTTAAAGGGAAATCATTGAAATCATCCCTGATAATGTAATTACAATGTTGGGGTATATACCAATGTCTATATAAAAAAAAAAAAAAAAAAAAAAAAAAAAAAAAAAAAAAATCGCTTTGAGATTTCCTTTTGTATTTGTATTTTTTTGGATGGTGCCGACCCCACCCCCCCACAAAAAAAATAAAAAAAATGTTGAAGTCGTTCGGCCGCCCCTGTCCTTACCTCCTTGGTAAGAGCATTCTCCTTCTTCTGCTGAAACTGTTTCACAATGATATGTCAATGTGCAAATAAAGAAGTGAATGTACACTAATAAGCAAATTATGCATTTTGGTTTGGTAATATTATTTTTAGTATGTACATACGGACAAGAAAACATAGATTTTTTTGGAAATGCAGAAGCTGGCATGAATTCAAAAGACTTGCGAATTAAAAGTTACTGGGACCCATGGAGGTCATAGTAGAAAGTTGAGTATTGTAGTGTTCGTACTTTTTGAGAGTCAAGAGATGTAAGAGATAAGGCGATTGCTTTAACCTTAATAGTTAATAATATGTACATTTATATTGCGCACATATCCCGGGCACATATCCATCCGATGGAATGCTGAAGAAGTATACAAGTATTATCAATACCCTGGCTTCAGGTCAGCTGCCCCATTATTCTCAAAACATTCATGGAAGGTATTTCCACTTGAGTTCCATTTACAACACCTGCATGGAGTGTACTAATTATAATTTAACGCTTACCAGATAGTCGTAAACCGCGTTTCCCGCGATCCGGAATCGGGGGTGCCATCACTATATCAGGATCTAAAGTTGATTCTTGAAATAACAACAATTATAAATGATTAACACTACACCATCCTCCTGCAATCCGAGTTTTCCTGATTTATGTTGTTAGAAATGACATCAATAATTGGTACCATAGCATGGGCAAGTTTATCATTAAAAATAAATATTTTTTTACACTTTTTTGTTTAGTGTTTTTATTCTGATTGCATATATTTTGTTCTTGTTCTCTTACCGGGATGTTTCATGCCACATATACCATATTTCTTTACATAAACTTACATTTTAAACACAATACAAAAGACAAAATTATTTAAATGAATGGTTATAACCTTAACATTTCTTCAACAATTTGTGTTTCGTCATTAACAACTTCACTAATTTGCTTCATGACATCCTAGTTTATATTTGAAATTAATAAACAGGCTTTTATTTTCATGATCTTTACCATCATATCGCATTTGGATATATATTAGGTATGTAACGTATTGGCCTATATTTAACATGAAATTTATCACAAAGTTTTCTATTTCATCAATATAATAACCTATAACTAATGCTTTTTCATTAAAGTTGATACTCTAAGCAAATAAATGTCCCTTAATTTGTTACCTACGGCAAGTATATGTTATTTTTAAGTTTTTCAATTACTTAGTATATCACAACAAAATTCTGTCTACTCGAAATCCTCAATTGAAATGTCTAAAATATCCGCCTCTCTTTGCATAGAAAATCAGTCACGACGCTGGTCTACTATTTATGACCTCACGTCCGGGAGAGAGTATATTCACGTACCCGGATGTTCCATAGCAAACATGTGCAGAGAGATACGATTTTCTGCATATTTTTGTTTCAAAGGCTGAAAAGTCTAATAAATCATAATTCTATGTACAATTCTTTACCTTCCCCTAGTACTTCATAGTATTAATATCAATTCCCCTTTTAAAAATTATGACATATACATGCCAACGATGTGCTATTAGTCGATATTTTCACCATGTAATTTTTGTTTTGGTGTTGAAATCGGCCCAGGCACGGAGTGAACAGTAGCTGTCTACCCATGCACAGTTCATTACCATACACTACAGCGATCCCCCGATGGTTTCTTCTTCCTTTTTCCCATGTCTTTCGCCTTCCTTGGCCCTGAACATCCTTCATCTACCAATTCTGACACCGGTAGTCAGGAGCAAGTCTTTGTTGGTTGTTTTTCTTAGCAGGCAACGTTGCTTTCATTCTCTTGCAATTGCCGATAAACATTATAACTAGCGCACGTACGTTCCATCACAAGCAAGCAGCGCCTAGAGCAGCGGCTTGGTCTTACCTCCCGCTTCTGCTCGCTTCACGAACGTTCATGCAAGAGCCGCATCACTCGCCAAAATATTATAGAGGAAGCGCGCTTGCATGATCTCGTTCAAGTTTGATATTTTACAACATAAAATGTTTAACTGGTACTGTATCCTTTTTTTGAGGCAGTCACACACATCTATGATAAGTACTATCATAGTTCTAGACCTATTCGTTTTACAAAACTGCTCATGTACATCTGATGACAATATAATGCATCCGCCTATTCATAAGTGCACGATTTAACTTTAATTCCTAAGCAGTAAACTCGTCTTAAATCTCTACCAAATAGGTGAATATGAGGATATAAAAAGAAATCAGCGACTGGAAAATGTTGCTTCGTTATTCTTCATTCAAATGAAAACAGAAAATCCATCAAATATACTCCTTAACAACAACAAATCTAAGCTCTGACAGGATAGCATTTACGTAGGGATATCACTGCCATTCACTCTCACTGAGCCCATGACTCCCGTTCGTGACGTCACGGATAGAGGCCCGACTCTACGTGCACTTCCGGGTTTCAGACTTAGATATTTTGGTAGAGTTTACTCGAATAAATTCATTATTCTAAACTTGTTTTGTCGGGTGGACACCACTTGGTGTTATTATGGGGGTTAAAAGCTTTCTATTTATGTAATTATCTCAGTATTTGGGATTGTCTTAGAGTATCAACTTTAATGTCTTTTTGCTCATGAAAATAATTGTAAATAAGTTTTCAATAGTTTTCCAAAAAGCTCGAACCTTATTTCATTTAGTTAAGACATGAACATTTGTTTTTTGTTTTTGTATATATATTACATTTTTATTTTACATCGAAAGGGTGCGGTGCGGTGCGGCGCGGCGTGGTGAGTTCAACGCACCCATTCGATAAAAGGCCATTTTTTTCGCCGGGCGTCTTAATTTAATGATCACGCCATCATCGGCTGGTAGCAAGTAAGTAGGGAGAGGTAGCGTTGGTGTGGTGGAGATCAAAATTAAATAGGCCAGATTCTAGACTATTATGAAGCCGGCTGGCAAGACATTAAGCTTATGTATACAACTTATGAACTATAAATGTACAGTTGCAGCTGGGATACAGCTGTTTATGTGTTAACTAATATTGCTTGATTCGCTCCCAGTCAGTAGAGTTGCAGTTGCAATAACTTTTACCGCAATCCTTTTCTTTTTCATAATCACTTGTATAACCTAATTTTCTTCGACGGATAATTTTTCCGCTTTCTAGGGGCGTTCAAAAGCTACTTCGAGCAATTTTTCTCAATTGTATATGCATATTTTGAGCCATTCGGTAAGAAGCCCGTGTTAGTGACGAGAATTTGATGACAATCCACTCTCGCAAGGGCTACGCCTGGTCGCTTTCAGAATCATAACACGGGCATTGCGGGGCTTTTCCCGATCTTATTTTACAGAACTCGAACTCTTCATACGGTCATTTGATACCTTTGGTGTAACTTATAACCGTCATTTTCTATTAATCGGCTTTTTGGCCAAAAGAGTCTGGTTTTCGAGAGTTCGGGTTTCACCAGCATTTTAGTGTAGTGGACGATGTCATCAAATTCCTGCCATCATGTTCTTCCCATAGAATGTTGGGACGTGCATCATGTTAATTAATCCGTCTGTAATTAATTCGTCCATTTCGCGGCATTCTTGCAAATTTGGACCCCTATAATCGCTTATATAAGAAATATAATTGTTGTCTGAATGTAAAACTAGAGCAAGCGGTCTGTTTATAGGAAGGGGAGACAAAATGTTATGATATTGGAGGATTGTTTTATTGCCGTATCTATACAATTAAACGAGCCTGACTTGTCCGTAAGCTGGGGATACAATCAGTATTGCCCAGGGAAGTCGTTTGGGCTGACCATTTTTTCGGTTGGGTCGTGGGGTGGGGGGGGGGGGGGGGAGGGGGGTGAGCGGGATCCAGTCCGTTGAAGCTGAGTTTGCCTGGCTTATGCCGTGTGTAACGCTCAGGGTGTCCGGCGGAAGTCATCTTCGCTCACCCATGCCTCTTGTCTGTGCAAAACCAGCAAGAGATGAGGGAAGTCCCGTTCGCTTTGCCAGGCGAATGGAAGAATTGTTACGGCTAGTCAAAAGATATTACTTTGTCGCCCGGCCGGCCCCCTATTGGTTCCTTACAGATCGCTCTCGACATATAATGCTCGAAGTATTTGATTTGCATTCATTGTTATTTGTTATGTTTTCATTATAATTACTTTGCTGACCAGCTTGATTGTAATCAGCTCTCAATAAAGACCATGGTCAATCGCACGTATACAAATTTGTTGACTTCTTCTTTTGTCTCAGAGTGGGAATAATACACTGGTCATTGTTCATTTGCATTGATTATGTTTTGATGGGAAGATATTATGCAATACTTGAAAAAAACTTGCTTATCATATTACCTCCTTTTTGTTGAAGTTTAAAATTAACTTATTTCTTCAAATGAAATAAAAAGTTAATTTCAATCGAATTCCTAATAACGTGGACAAATTGATTTCTGATTTTTGTTTTATTAAGGAGGGATAACTAATAATGTTTCGTCTTCAAACTTAATAAATCAAAAAATGTTGATAAAACTCTGGCTTTTTTTTTTTTTTTACACACAACATTTTCATATATTTCTTATTTAAATTATATCGTAAGATATCTGGAAAAATATAAATCATTTCAATCCAATATTTGAATAATTATTATCCATCAACTAATTGTTAATCCGATACATTTGCTTATCCAACATAAATACATAGAATTTATTTTCGATTCCATGTCTACCATACCAAGAACACCAACTTACTTTCGATTTAAAAAAACCATTTCCTTTCACCCATTTTCATTTTGAAATGGAAAGAAAAGAGTTTTTTTTTATTCAATGAGCATGTACTACAGTTGCCGTATAAACTATTTGTGAAACGAATAAGGATTTGATAAGAACCACTTTACCATAAAACGTTGTTATTCCCAGTTTCCAGTTTTTCAATATATTTTGAATTTTTTTCTATTTTTTTTCTTAATCACAAATAAAACCTTCATTTTTCATTTTATTCCTACCGATAAATATTCCCAAATATGTCTTTTGTATTACTTTCCCGACAATCTCCATCTGCATGTCTGTATTTATTATCATTTTCTAGTCTTATCCCAATGTACTTGAGGACCTTCCCCCTGCTCCAACATTTCTGACCTCTTCTTTACCATCGATCAATGATGACTCTGAACTATTTACAAAAATGGTTGTGTCATCTGCAAATTGAGACATTTTTAATTCGGACTATGCAGAACCTAGTATATCAATTCTTTTTAAATCTTCGTTTTGAAGGATCTTACATGCTTGAAATTTAGCTACAATAATGACAAGTAACGAACACAAGGGGCATCTTTGTCTGACCCCTCGGTCAATAAAGAATAACTTGGACATCCATACATAATCTATTACCTTTGTGTCAAAAGCTAAAACATCAGAGAAAAAGGTGGTAATACAATTAAAGTGGAAATCCAATGAAATCTAAACATTTCCTTTGGATTTATAACAAATATGGATAATTATTCCATTTTTCAGCGAATTACTCTAATATATATTATGAAGATTGTGTTTCTATCGATTTTCAATCCATTCATGCAGTGAAATGAACTATGAGGAATATGTGATAGCAATTTCATATCAATAGCTTAAAAACTCCATGTTAAATTGAAAGATTTATAAAAAAGGTCACTTTTGCACTTAAACTGTGAATATGGAAAATGTTGATGTTTGAAGGAGTAAATGTATACCCTTATTGTGCATACCGAAATTAAATATTTTACAGAGGTATTCTTCAATCTATTATCTTTCAAGTGGGCAAGAAAAAAATCAACAAAAATGAGTTTTGGCGCACTATGGCTCCTCCCTGGCCCACTGTGCGTAGCTTCCAGGTTCTCTGTTATTATACATGGAAGACAGTGAGACTGCACATTCCTTTTCCGTAAGGTCACCTTCACAGTTTAGTGCGTCATCTTCTTTTAAAGTAGTCAACTGAACATTACGAACAAAATGATTAATATATTCTTCTTTTTCAATAATACCTCGTTTTGTACTATTCAAATATTTGTAATAATTATAAATTTCTAATAACATATTTTCCGTTCAACAATTTTCTGTACTCACTTTTCTATACAATCATTTTCCCTTTGTATACCATTTTTCTTTTCAAGCTTTAAGAAATAAAGTGTTGATATTTTCCCTTCTTACCAATTCCCCCTGGAATGGATGAAAGATCCTTTACATTTTTCAATTAAAAACTTATCAACTTGATTTGGAATTTCTCTGTAACTCTTTCATATTTTCTTCAGTGGGTTTCTTATTTAATTCCTTTTGCAATTAACAGTCCTACTGTCTCGATCTTCATAGATCAATCTCCTTTTCTGACTAATTTCTTTTGAATATTTCATAGAGCATTTTTTAATGTTTACTTTGCACATTTTCTATTTCATTTGTACACATAACGAATTATTTAATTTAACCTTTGTAATCACATTTGAAATATTTTCTTTATACACTGCAATCTTTAAGAATTGGTTTTTATTTTCGAAATAAGCTCTCCTACTTGCTGCCTCTATTTTTTTTCTTTTCAAAGAGACCGCATCATGATCACATTTCATAGCAGGTTTAATATCTGTTGAGTATTAAAAAAGAGTCACATACTTGGCGAGAGACGAGCCAAAAATTCGGGGAACTGCCACCTCACAAATCTTACAATTTTTGCTCGCTCGCAATTCAATATTCAGGCTATCAAACTCAACTGCAGATTATGATGCTTAAGCAATATTGTGTATGATGTATACGAGGAAAATCATTGAAATCATCCATGGTAATCACAATGTAGGGTTATATAACAAAAGTCTATGAAGATAATCTTTTCTTTTTTAACTTTCACACAATATTGATACTATGTCCCTTTAAAGGTATTACAAAGTTTTGGAACGGGGTCATGAATTTGGTTCAAATGAACATATTGGAAGCATATGCGATCCTAAAATATCCAGTGATCGTTGTCGCGGTTGAAATCGAGTCTAAAGTTATGAAATTGTAAATAATAAACTCTTTATGTTGTATAGCTCCATCTCAAGGTCAAGATATTAATTAAGCAGTAAAACAATGTTTCTTCGCTAAAATCAACCGATTAGCTAATCCCGTTTGGCAATTATATATCACAACTACATATTCTGAGATTTGCATGGTCGCAGCTACCATTGTACGGTCGTAGGCGCTTTTTGAAATTTATCAACATTTACCGGGAGCACCGGTAAATTTTTATATTAAATTTTTCTCGAAAACAGAAGCGTTTTAGGGGCTAAATTTTTTAGTGCTTATAATACATCCACAAGGGCATCCAAATATCTCAAAATTGTAAAGAATCATTATCCACCAAATTTTCAAAATATACCAAAACTTTGTACTACCTTTAATAAATAATAATAATAATAATAATCTTTAATGGTCCACTCCAAATTTTATTAAACCGAAACGGAAATTTATTTTGCCCAATTGATCGTGAGCCCGGTAGCCACTGAGCAGCGCCAGATCGACGTTGCTCTATCCCTTATTATTGAACGCCAAACAAGGTAGCAACAACTCCCATCTTTTAACGTCTTTAGGTATGACGCGGCCGGGGTTCGAACCCACGACCTCTCGGTTGTGAGGCGGACGCTCTACTGGCTGAGCCAACACTCCTTTTGCAGCCAACATCAAATTCTGTAGAACTTTGCAGGAATTATGAATATGTCTTGCATGTGAAATTTAAACGTTAGCAGTGTCCTTATATTCAAATTATGCAAGGAAACCCATTTACTTGCTAGACTTCACTGTCAGACACTGGTAATAACATGCATTAAATGAGCTGTAAAGAGTACATGAGTATTTGTCTACGTCAATAACCCACTTTTTTTAATGGCCAAAAATAATATGATTGAATCTTTGGGCAGCATAAAACGTACGACCATTCGTTACAATGGTCTGAAAATCGAGACTATTACTTACTAGCTCTGTAGCTCTTAAAGCAATTAAACATCTAATATTCGTTATTTTTTCACTTAAAGACATTTTTAAGCCCCCCTTTTTTAGGGAAGTTCTAAATTAGTGTTTATCTTTCAGATGCCGTTGGAATTAAAACTTTTTATTTTTTGGGCCTGCAAATGGGACATAGTACCTTTCAGTTATAACAGAAAAATAATCGTTATTTTTCACCAGAGTTCCATTTGAAACACCTGCATGGAGGGTACCAATTGTAAATCAACGCTTACCGGGGGCCATTCGTAAACCGCGTTTCCCGCGATCCGGAATCGGGGGTGCCATCACTGTATCACGACCTAAGGTTGATTTTGAAATAACAAAAAATATAAATGATTAACACTTCACCATCCTCCAGCAATCTGAGTTTTTAAGAAATAGTAATAGCATAACATATGGAAACCTAGACGAACATCATGTTCTTGATTTAGGTTCGTAATAATGACAACAATACTGATACGCGGACTATGCATTTAGTCCTACTAGACAGAATAAAACGAAGAAGAATCTGTTTTACTTCTTAGACAATCGTACGACTAGCATCACATCGCTTCGATGATCAGCCGGCTCAGTTTTTCCATCTCCAATGAAGCTATTGAAAATTCCTCCAAAAACCAATCGTAATCAGATCTTTTATGCGTGACGGGCCCATTTGCGAAAGCGTACATTTTCTTTATTCCACTTTCCCGTTAACCCTGATCTTTCTTTTTTTGTTAATGATAATACCGATACAAATTTTTGTTCAACATGAGAAACGTAAGTATTTAGTGTTATTTGTGCATTATATATCAGAGTGTTAAATTCATTTCATGAAAAAAATATCACCGTAGCAATCAGATGCCACTTTTCAATAGCTCATAACAGGTACTGCAACTTGTTATTGATATCAGGTCTTATAACACGGGGTACTGGTTGAATGTAACCTGGGAGAACTAACAAAGCTAAACAGAAAATCATACCTTGTTCATCGGATTTATGGTCACTGAAGTCTCTGTGAGCTGCATTAATAAATACAAATAGGGGGAAAGAGAAAGTAGGCATATAGATATACAGGCAGGGGGGAGGGAGGTGGCCCCATACTAATATATGCGCGCATATGCTTAGCAAATCAACATTTTGAGGACGCCCACTTTAAAGAACAGGTTTGTAGGCCCCCCCCCCCCCCCAACCCACCTCCCTTCTGAAATCGCTTCGCTGCCTCTGGTGAAAGGTACCAATGGTGAAATGTAGTGGTACGCTGATTTGGGCAAAACATTGACCTAACGGGGGCGCTATAGCAATAGAGAAGTTGGGTTAAGTTGATCATTTGTGTGGTTTTTAGTTTGACTTTGTATACATCTAAAGTTGAACAGAATTAATTATGTCCCCGATAGTACGGTAGGTAGGGGTAAACTGGACAAGAATTTCTGCATTAGATTTACAGGTTTTTATTTCCGATAAACACGATAGACAATAGACTGTTTTTCCGTCTATTGAACATTCTTGCGGGGCTCTAGGTTCCTCCTTCTTGCTCCGGTACGCAATCAGAACCATTCTATCTATTTTGCTATTTAACTGAATGTATAACTTCTTTCTTGATTGGTAGATTGTACTAATCTAGAGGTCGGGTAGTTTACAAATCATTCTATACATCCTATCTTGTAATTGGTTGTTTTCATAAGGCCCTCCCAATTAGCTAATAACATCATGTGACATTGAAGTCATGTCGGGAACATGAGTATTCAAGCGGCATGTGCATGAATTCGTACACCAGTTGAGTTCGTTCCGTTTTTCTAAAAAGGATGCGCTGCTAAATTCGGTTGATCTATAGGGCTACCCAGCCTCTGAGAGAATAACTAATATATAAAATGTCATTAGATACATAATCTGCTTTAACTACTGGAGCTTCGGCTGAATTTGATGCTACGATATAAATAATAAAGTTGGCTTCAACTGTTATTCCGAGCTCGTTTCGTACTCAATTTGTTTCTGAACTTGTAGTCACCGACCCACTACCGTATTAACGTCTTGCCGATGGCTATTACTGAAACGGCGGCAGTAGTACCGCGAACCATGCAATCTAAAGCCCGGTGCCGTATTCACTAAACCCCGACCTCGGTTGGATTAAAAACAAATAGGAACAGTATAAGTGAATAATACCTGTATTGATGTAATCCCTTGAAATAGGTAAAGAGGTGTTGACGACATCATCATAAAGTTCTAAACGAATACAGAAAGAAAATTCACGATATTTTAAACAAATCCTCATTTTTATCAATAAGACACTACACCATCCTCCTGCGATCCGGGTTTTGAAGAAGTAGTAATTGCATTATATATGGAAATATTGACAAACCTCATGTTTCCTGATTCTGGTTCGTAAGAATGACAACAATACTAATAAGCGAACTGTCTGTGCATTTATTCATACAAGCAAGAATACAAAGAAGGGGAATCTGTTTTACATCTAAGGCAATCGTACTACTGGCATCACATCGCTACGATGATCAACTGGCAAATGTGTCCATCTCCAAGGAAGCTATTCAAAATTCCTTCTTAACCGAATCGTATTCAGATTTTGTTTGCGTGACGGGCCCCAGTTGCTAAAAAAACGTACTTTTCGTTTCTTCCACTTTCCCTACAGCCCTGAAAAAGGCATTTTGTTGGTTTGTATGATTATACCAATACATATCTTTGTTCAATATGAAAAACGTAAGTACTTAGTGTTATTTGTGCATTATATATCAGAGTGTTAAATTCATTTCATGAAAAAAATATCACCGTGGCAATCAGATGCCACTTTTCAATAGCTTATATTTAACAGCTACTGCAACTTGTTATTGATATCAGGTCTTATAACACGGGGTACTGGTTGAATGTAACCTGGGAGAACTAACAAGCCTAAACAGAAAATCATACCTTGTTCGTCGGATTTATGGTCACTGAAGTCTCTGTTAGCTGCATTTATAAATACAAATAGGGGGAAAGAGAAAGTAGGCATATATACAGGCAGGGGGAAGGGAGGTGGCCACATACTAATATATGCGCGCATATGTTAGCAAATCAACATTTTGAGGACGCTCACTTTGAAGAACAGGATTGTAGGTCACCCCACCCTCCCTTCTGAAATCGCTTCGCTGCCTCTGGTGAAAGGTACCAATGGTGAAATATAGTGGTACGCTGATTTTGGCAAAACATTGACCTAACGGGGGCGCTATAGCAATAGAGAAGTTGGGTTAAGTTGATCATTTGTGTGGTTTTTAGTTTGACTTTGTATACATCTAAAGTTGAACAGAATTAATTATGTCCCCGATAGTACGGTAGGTAGGGGTAAACTGGACAAGAATTTCTGCATTAGATTTACAGGTTTTTATTTCCGATAAACACGATAGACAATAGACTGTTTTTCCGTCTATTGAACATTCTTGCGGGGCTCTAGGTTCCTCCTTCTTGCTCCGGTACGCAATCAGAACCATTCTATCTATTTTGCTATTTAACTGAATGTATAACTTCTTTCTTGATTGGTAGATTGTACTAATCTAGAGGTCGGGTAGTTTACAAATCATTCTATACATCCTATCTTGTAATTGGTTGTTTTCGTAAGGCCCTCCCAATTAGCTAATAACATCATGTGACATTGAAGTCATGTCGGGAACATGAGTATTCAAGCGGCATGTGCATGAATTCGTACACCAGTTGAGTTCGTTCCGTTTTTCTAAAAAGGATGCGCTGCTAAATTCGGTTGATCTATAGGGCTACCCAGCCTCTGAGAGAATAACTAATATATAAAATGTCATTAGATACATAATCTGCTTTAACTACTGGAGCTTCGGCTGAATTTGATGCTACGATATAAATAATAAAGTTGGCTTCAACTGTTATTCCGAGCTCGTTTCGTACTCAATTTGTTTCTGAACTTGTAGTCACCGACCCACTACCGTATTAACGTCTTGCCGATGGCTATTACTGAAACGGCGGCAGTAGTACCGCGAACCATGCAATCTAAAGCCCGGTGCCGTATTCACTAAACCCCGACCTCGGTTGGATTAAAAACAAATAGGAACAGTATAAGTGAATAATACCTGTATTGATGTAATCCCTTGAAATAGGTAAAGAGGTGTTGACGACATCATCATAAAGTTCTAAACGAATACAGAAAGAAAATTCACGATATTTTAAACAAATCCTCATTTTTATCAATAAGACACTACACCATCCTCCTGCGATCCGGGTTTTGAAGAAGTAAAAAAATAAGTTCAAAAGATTTATATTATAAATCTTTCTAGATTCAAATTAACCCTGATAAAGATTTAAAAGCAATCCTTTTTGGGACTTCTTTGTCATGTGACAAAATCTTATCGCCAGGATTGGTCAATTTGCCGTTAATTTTCGGAACTTTTTTTAATCTTTTGGGATTGAAAAAAATATATTTGAAACTCGGATTAAGAACCAGTTTAGCAATCTTTTAAGATTAAAAATCAATCTTTATGGATTTAATTTCATTCAAATCCGGCTTAAGATTTAAATTTTAAATCCCTGTAATTTAGAGTGTACCGCGAACCATGCAATCTAAAGCCCGGTGCCGTATTCACTAAACCCCGACCTCGGGTGGATTAAAAACAAATAGTACCAGTATAAGTGAATAATACCTGTATTGATGTAATCCCTTGAAATAGGTAAAGAGGTGTTGACGACATCATCATAAAGTTCTAAACGAATACAGAAAGAAAATTCACGATACTTTAAACAAATCCTCATTTTCATCAATAAGACACTACACCATCCTCCTGCGATCTGGGTTTTGAAGAAGTAGTAATTGCATTATATATGGAAATATTGACAAACCTCATGTTTCTGATTCTGGTTCGTAAGAATGACAACAATACTAATAAGCGAACTGTTTGTGCATTTATTCATACAAGCAAGAATACAAAGAAGGAGAATCTGTTTTACATCTAAGGCAATCGTACTACTGGCATCACATCGCTACGATGATCAGCTGGCAAATGTGTCCATCTCCAAGGAAGCTATTCAAAATTCCTTCTTAACCGAATCGTATTCAGATTTTGTTTGCGTGACGGGCCCCAGTTGCTAAAAAAACGTACTTTTCGTTTCTTCCACTTTCACTACAGCCCTGAAAAAGGCATTTTGTTGGTTTGTATGATTATACCAATACAAATCTTTGTTCAATATGAAAAACGTAAGTACTTAGTGTTATTTGTGCATTATATATCAGAGTGTTAAATTCATTTCATGAAAAAAATATCACCGTGGCAATCAGATGCCACTTTTCAATAGCTTATATTTAACAGCTACTGCAACTTGTTATTGATATCAGGTCTTATAACACGGGGTACTGGTTGAATGTACACTCTAAATTACAGGGATTTAAAATTTAAATCTTAAGCCGGATTTGAATGAAATTAAATCCATAAAGATTGATTTTTAATCTTAAAAGATTGCTAAACTGGTTCTTAATCCGAGTTTCAAATATATTTTGTTCAATCCCAAAAGATTAAAAAAAGTTCCGAAAATTAACGGCAAATTGACCAATCCTGGCGATAAGATTTTGTCACATGACAAAGAAGTCCCAAAAAGGATTGCTTTTAAATCTTTATCAGGGTTAATTTGAATCTAGAAAGATTTATAATATAAATCTTTTGAACTTATTTTTTAATCCTTTACAGATTAAAACTTTTTAATCCTAGCGAAGATTAATTTTAAATCCACATCGATTGGTCCCTACCTACAGTACATGAAATATTTAAAAATAAATCCTATAGATTTAAATTTAAATCCCTGTAATTTAGAGTGTAACCTGGGAGAACTAACAAGGCTAAACAGAAAATCATACCTTGTTCGTCGGATTTATGGTCACTGAAGTCTCTGTTAGCTGCATTAATAAATAAAAAATAGGGGGAAAGAGAAAGTAGGCATATAAATATAAAGACAGGGGGAGGGAGGTGTCCACATACTAATATATGCGCGCATGTCCTTAGCAAATCAACATTTTGAGGACGCTCACTTTGAAGAACAGGATTGTAGGTCCCCCCACCCTCCCTTCTGAAATCGCTTCGCTGCCTCTGGTGAAAGGTACCAATGGTGAAATGTAGTGGTACGCTGATTTGGGCAAAACATTGACCTAACGGGGGCGCTATAGCAATAGAGAAGTTGGGTTAAGTTGATCATTTGTGTGGTTTTTAGTTTGACTTTGTATACATCTAAAGTTGAACAGAATTAATTATGTCCCCGATAGTACGGTAGGTAGGGGTTAACTGGACAAGAATTTCTGCATTAGATTTACAGGTTTTTATTTCCGATAAACACGATAGACAATAGACTGTTTTTCCGTCTATTGAACATTCTTGCGGGGCTCTAGGTTCCTCCTTCTTGCTCCGGTACGCAATCAGAACCACTCTATCTATTTTGCTATTTAACTGAATGTATAACTTCTCTCTTGATTGGTAGATTGTACTAATCTAGAGGTCGGGTAGTTTACAAATCATTCTATACATCCTATCTTGTAATTGGTTGTTTTCGTAAAGGCCCTCCCAATTAGCTAATAACATCATGTGACATTGAAGTCATGTCGGGAAGATGAGTATTCAAACGGCATGTGCATGAATTCGTACACCAGTTGAGTTCGTTCCGTTTTTCTAAAAAGGATGCGCTGCTAAATTCGGTTGATCTATAGGGCTACCCAGCCTCTGAGAGAATAACTAATATATAAAATGTCATTAGATACATAATCTGCATTAACTACTGGAGCTTCGGCTGAATTTGATGCTACGATATACATAATAAAGTTGGCTTCAACTGTTATTCCAAACTCGTTTCGTACTCAATTTGTTTCTGAACTTGTAGTCACCGACCCACTACCGTATTAACGTCTTGCCGATGGCTATTACTGAAACGGCGGCAGTAGTACCGCGAACCATGCAATCTAAAGCCCGGTGCCGTATTCACTAAACCCCGATCACGGGTGGATTAAAACAAATAGTACCAGTATAAGTGAATAATACCTGTATTGATGTAATCCCTTGAAAAAGGTGAAGAGGTGTTGACGACATCATCAACTGCATTTAAACGAAGAGAGAAAGAAAACTCACGATACTTAAAACAAATCCCGATTTTAATCAGTTAGACACTACAACACCCTTGAATGATCCTGGTTTACAAGAAATAGTAATTGCATTACATATGGAAATATTGACAGACCTCATGTTTCTGATTTTGGTTTGTAAGAATGACAACAATAATAATAGGCGAACTGTTTGTGCATTTATTCATACAAGCAAGAATACAAAGAAGAAGAATCTGTTTTACATCTTATACAATCTTGCTACTGGCATCACATCGCTACGATGATTAGCTGGCTCAGTGTGTCCATCTCCAAGGAAGCTATTGAAAATTTTCCTTAACCGAATCGTATTCAGATTTTGTTTGCGTGACGGGCCCCAGTTGCTAAAAAACGTACTTTTCGTTTCTTCCACTTTCCCTCCAGCCCAGAAAAAAGGCATTCTGTTGGTTTGTATGATTATACAAATACAAATCTTTGTTCAATATGAGAAACGTAAGTATTTAGTGTTATTTGTGCATTATATATCAGAGTGTTAAATCCATTTCATGAAAAATATATCACCGTTGCAATCAGATGCCACTTTTCAATAGCTTATAACAGGTATTGCAACTTGTATTGATATCAGGTCTTATAACACGGGGTACTGGCCTGAAGATTTAACAAGGCTAAACAGAAAATCATACCTTGTTCGTCGGATTTATGGTCACTGTAGTCTCTGTTAGCTGCATTAATAAATAAAAATAGGGGGAAAGAGACAGTGGGCATATATATATAAAGGCAGGAGAAAGGGGGGGGGGGGGGGGGAGTGGCAATATACTAATATATGCGCGCATAAGCTAAGCCAATCAACATTTTGAGGACGCTTACTTTAAAAAAAACAGGTTTGTAGGTCCCCCACCCCCCTTTCTGAAATCGCTTCTCCCCCTCTGGTGAAAGGTACAAATGGTGAAATGTAGTGGTACGCTGATTTGGAAAAAACATTGACCTAAAGGGGGCGCTATAGCAATAGAGGAGTTGGGTTAAGTTTATCATTTGTGTGGTTTTAAGTTAGACTTTGTATACATCTAAAGTTGAACATAATTAATTATGTCCCCGTTAGTATGCTAGGTACGGGTAAATTAAACTTTAATTTCTACATTCGATTTACAGGTTTTTATTTCCGATACACACGATAGCCTGGACAATAGACTGTTTTTCCGATTATCGAACATTCTTGCGGGGCTCTAGGCTCCTCCTTTTTATCTCCAGTACGCAATCAGAACCACTCCATCTATTGTGCTTTGTCACTGGTTATATTTAACTGAATGTATAACTTCTCTCTTTATTGGTAGATTGAACTAATCTCGAGGTCGGGTGGTTTACGAATCATTCTATACATCCTATCTTGTTGTTGGTAGTCTTCGTAAGGCCCCTCCCGATTAACTAATAAAATGATGTGACATTGAAAAAAGGTCGGGAACATGAGTATTTCAGCGGCATGTGCATGAATTCGTACACCAGTTGAGTTTGTTCCGGTTTTCTATAAAGGATGCGCTGCTAAATTTGCTTGATCTATATGGCTGCCCAGCCTCTGAGAGAACAACTTATATATAAAATGTCATTAGATAAATAATCTTCGTTAACTACTAGAGTTTCGGCTGAATTTGTTGCGACGATATAAATAATAAAGTGGGCTTCAACTGTAATTCCGAGCTCGTTAAGTATTCAATTTGTTTCTAAACTTGTAGTCACCGACCCATTACCGTATTAACGTCTTGCCGATGGCTATTACTGAAGTGGCGGCAATAGAACCGCGAACCATGCGATCTAAAGCCCGGTGCCGTATTTAGTAAACCCCGATCACGGGTGGATTAAAAACAAATTATAACAGTATAAGTGAATAATACCTGTTTTGGTGTAATCCCTTGGAATAAATGGAGGGGGGTAATCGGCAACATCATAAACTTCTAAACGAAGACAGAAAGAAAATTCACGATACTTAAAACAAATCCTCATTTCCATCAATTAGACACTACACCATCCTCCTGCGATCCGGGTTTTGAAGAAATAGTAATTGCATTACATATGGAAATATTGACAAACCTTATGTTCCTGATTTAGGTTCTTCAGGAAGAAAACAATACTTGTTTGCGGACTTAACCTTATGTTTGTATATATATATATACCCCGAACAAATACTATTTTTTTTGAAGAGAAAACAAATATAAATGTATAACACCACTCGGTCATCCTGTGATCCGGATCTTGAAGAAATAGTAATCGTGTTAAATATAGTAATCTAAACACACCTCATGTTCCTGATTTAGGTTCGTAAGAATGACAGCAATACTAATACGCGTATTGTTTTTGCATTTAGGCCTACAAGCTAGAATAAAACGAAGAACAATCTGTTTCAAATCTAAGACAATCGTACTACTGGCATCACATCACTACAATGATCAGCTGGCTCAGTGTTTCCAACTCTTAGAAAGCAATTGAAAACGAGTAGAGGACCCGTTTTCTCTGTGCAATTCCGCGTTTCCGACTACGAGATTTTGGTGTAGTTTACTAGCATACATACACCTTTCTGAACTTTTTTCGTCGGTCGAACGCCACTTAGTTCTATGGGGGTTTAAAACTTTCTATTGATGCATTTATATCATTATTTGGGGTCGTTTTCGTATGTCACCTTGGAATTTTCATTTGAAAGATTCTAAATTATAGATCCTGCATAAATCAATAAGACAACATTATACAGATCTATAGAATGTACTCCCAGACTCAATAAAATCATGCAAAACCTTAAATTCATTTAAATTTAATACGAAAAGTATTTGTTTGTGGTCACAGTACGTTCTTTGATCTTTAACCAGTGCTGATTAAATATTGTATATTATTTACCAGTTGGCTATAGACATTTATCACTTATTCCTATATCTCCTGTATACTTTATTAGTCGTTCTGTGTCATATTTACATTAACATACATTCATTCTCTATTTTTATTCTAATAATCATTATCATCAACATCATCACCCACATAATAATCATCATCACCATCATAAGTATTTTTAATATTCTTTTAAATATCCACCCGGTCCCGGGCTATCACGCTATCAAACATACGCATATTGTGATAGCACTTCTTCTCCTCCAGATTTATGAATGAATAGTTCTTGATAGTTTGCTATTAGTTACATTTTGTTTTAATGTCGAGTCTTCAATTATTATTGTATTGTGTATACGTTTCCCCTAAATTGTTATATTGTGTACAATGATTTCATTTCGTTGAAATGTTATTAGATTTATGTTTTGCAGAAGAAAATAAAATCAATTCAATACACATTTAAAAAGAGGGAGGGGGGACATGCACAACACATGCGCACATGCTCAGCATATTTACATTTTGAGAACGCTCACTTTGAAGAACAGGTTTATTGGTGTTCCCCCCAACTCCCCCCCCCCCACCCACACGCACATTTGTTATGTTGCTCCGCCACCCCTATTGAAGGGTACTACATGAAACTTAACGTCTTGCCAAAGACCTTAAGTGCCGCGGCGGCACTATAACCGCGAACCGTGAAATCCAGAGTCCTGTGCCGTATTTAATAGACCGCGCCCACGTTGGTTTATGAACAACAAAATTATAATTGAACAATCACCTATGTCGAAGTAATCACCTAACATAGGAGTAGGGTTGCTGATATCATCATCTGCATTTGAAGAAAAAGAAGAAAAAACACGATACCTATTATCCTCATTTTTATCAGCTTGAAACTACATCAGCCTCCTGCAATCCGAGTAAAAAACAAAGGAAATGTATTACATGGAAATCTTGACAAACCTCATCTTCCTGATGTAGGGTTCTTTATAATAACCAAATACAAATATGCTCACTTAAACCGATATATATTATAATAGTAATACGATAATGATTTTGGGCCGTTGGAATGCGTCAGTTTTCTCCTCTCCGCCCCCGGATCGCGCTCTTACGCCCACTTGCAGCCTGCGTGCCGGAGCAGAGCGTCGCCGGGGTTGCAGTTCGTGAAAGCCCGCCGTTCGGTCGCAACAAACGGTTTTCCATCGCGGCACCATCGACAGAGACGGTCTGGATGGCTCGCAACCCGCAACGCCCAGTGCCCGGCCTTGTACTGACTCTTTAAAGTAGATATTCATTGATTTTAAAAACTAACTTAATTTCATTATTGCAAAGTTGAAACGTTGATTCGACAAGGTTATCAAAATTCAATGCTTGGAAACATTCGAAATAATGATTATTATAAATTATAAAACGCTTAAATACAGCCCCGGCATAGCACCTGAAGAGCTCCCCGAACGCTGCTGAGATGCGTGAGATCACAGTATGGACACGATCTGCGCAAGCAGACGATGTCCCATGACATCTCACACATTTTCAGTGCCTGTGTTTTCATCTTTTCTTGAGTTCTTTCTCTTACTCCACTACCGTCAGGCTAAATGTATAATCTATTGCCTCACTCTAAACCCCGCACATGGTTTTATTTTGATGACAAATGCAGCGATACAAAAATAAAGGAATTTGTCGCTTGTAAACAAAATAAGACGCCATTGAATATTCAGCTGGACACACCGCGGTATGTTCGGCGTTTCAAGAGGGAACAAATGCCGTCCTCAACATCGTTCCGGGGGTTTTCAATTCGAAAGCCTGGTTTCTTTGACTGTTAATTAACCCCTATCCTGTGTATTTACAAGCAAAAGATTTTAGTTATCGGAATCGGGTCATTATCCCCTTTTGAATGGTTTGACATGCCATCACATTTATATACACTAAACTCATTATAATTTGACAAATAAAAGCTTTGCAATTATGTTCATTCTCTATGGGATGTCGTCTGCTTGGGCAGTATTGGTCCATAATTATAGTGACGTCATTAAAACATCGTTATTTTTCCGGCGAATCTCTCGTATATCCCAGCTGCTATGCCGGTAGTTGTATTTGTATTTTTATAAATCACCCGATATGTAGTTAACCTAAAACTTGTACGATGGCCATCTGTTAGCTTACCAGTTTCTAGTCATACATTAGTTGACATATTTGTGATTTTCTTTGAAGTTCAACTTTAAGCAAATGCCACCCGTCCGCGTTTTATTTGTTCGTATCACAGCGAGGCCAGATTTCTATTATTTCATGAATATTTATTACGCAGGGTCGGGGAAATTCTAGATTCTCTTGAATATTCATGTCCGATCGAGGCGGGAACAGCTACTACGTACGTATCATGCGCAGTGCCATCGAATATAGTGTGTAACACGTTGGATTAATGGTATAAAACGACATACAAAAGCAATGTCATGGTCAATTAGATAATACAGTCATAAATGCTGTGTTTAATTATTAGTAAATGCCCAATGTCAGTGGACAAGATATATAGCATATATTTCAAGCAAGAGTTATATAAAATGATTGTTCTCTTGATGGACAATTTATGATTACTTTTCTGACGTTAATTAAGTTAATTAGGAATGACAAATCCTGAATTATATATCCTGCTTTAATCAATAAGATATCATGGTCCAGATCTATGGAATGCACTCCTACACTCAATAAAGTCATGTTAAACCTTACATTCTTTTAAATTCAATTAAAGAAAGGTTGTTTTGTTGTCATAGTACATTGTTTGATCTTTCCCCAGTGCTGATTAAATATTCAATTATATTTCCCGATTTTCATAAACATCCATCCCTTTTTATCCTGCATACTCATATTATTTTATTTGTCAGACATATTTATATCAACATACATGTAATTCTCTTAATCAGTATAATCAACATCATTAAAATCATAATAATTACCATTACCTTTACGAGAGAGAGGGAATGCGTACAGGTCATCATCTTCATTGTTACCTGCGAAAAGACGAACCAATTAATTGCAATTTTGAATTTCCCGCCAATCATCGTGTATTGCCTTCAACTGTCGCTGACAAATCCGCTAGCGACCGCAGACGGCCAAAATTACCAGTCGCGTCCGACGGTAAATTTACAGCATGTGGACAATATTGTGGTGGCAAACAAATTCGTTGTGATTCTGTTCAAATTTCCTTAGCGTTTCCATGCCGTGCGATTCCGTCTCTAGTAGTTGTGACGGGTGATGAATGTTGACGGCGGGTTGTTTGCGAGTACCTGCGGCCCGCGATCGGTTACGATTTTGCAACGATGGTCCAAGATTTCAAACTTTTTGTGCGACCTTTCACGTTTGGTGACGGCAGTGCCCCGTACACACACAGACTTTGATGTAGCTGAGTCTCGTCATCGTCGACACAACCCGCCGTCAGCCGCCCTTCCTTGCCGCCGCAGCCAATCCGCTGTCAGCCGTCTGACCTTGTTTCCTTGTTGCGGGACTCCGTCGAAACATCGTCACTCGCCGCCAAGACAATGTCCGATTTGGGTCTGTAGAATCCGTTCCCTGCCGCAGCTTTTGCCGTCGCTATACCGCCAACATTTTGTGATTTTCACATCCGTCGCGGGGTCTTTGCCGCTACTATGTAAGCCAGTCTAAAAGGGGATTGCACGTCGACTGATGGAATATGAAACAGCAAATCAATATATAAACTAGACTTGAATTCGTCACTTGGACGAATTAAGTGATACGTATGCTAATGTTTTACATAATGAAGACGCATTTAACGATTTTATATGATCGCATCAAATGCTCATGTTCCATATAAAGCTCATTTCATGTATTCTAATTCCGGAAGAAAAAAAAAAGGCACTCACTCAATAGTGCCTGTCAGTAAAGTATAGAAAATAAATGGGTTTACTGGCACAATTTGAATAATAGGACACTGCTAACGTTTAAATTTCACAAATTGGACATACGTTAACTGTTCATAATTCATGAAAAGTTCTACAAAATTTGCGATTTCAACATTAATATGAACATTTCCGACATGATCTCAACGTCTGATCAAAAAACTAAAAAAACACAGTTTGTATAGCTCATAGTCTCAGCTATAACATACATAGGGAGGAAGAAGAGCACAAATAAGCTAGATTTTGCTCAGAGATGAATGTCATGTAGATTCATGATGTGAACGAAATTCACCTTCCATATAGGCATAACACCAAATTAAGAAAATTCTGACATGTCACCTTCAATCGACTTTTTTTACTCTGATGCCGTCATTAAAATGAGAATTAGTGTATACCGATCTTGTAGAAAATTGCCTCAACTACAACTTACCAAAATGTAGAAGGAAATCAATGGATATGGTCAGAGATACAATCAATTTTCCATAAATATGATGACGTCGTAATATGCAAGTTCGTATTTTGAGTTCCAACACCATTATTATGACATCAAGATATACTTAATGGCCAGATGAGACGTGAAATCATATCTCCATCTCATACTCTATCAAAATATGAAAACAAATTGAGGTTCCGGTGCATCCAAAAGAGCTATAATGGATCTTGTATAGGCATGGTTTTGCCCATATATGCTATGTATTACAAAAGCTCGCACGCACGGACATTAATCTTGAACGGGCGCTCATTTCCTTATAAATCGTCATAATGAGATAAACATGGTATCAAATTGCTAGGAAAAAAATTAAGGAATATCGTGTCCAAAAATGTAGGAGGAACTATTTTGCCTTCGGCCGTGACGAACAAAAACGCGCGCGCATGTGCGTGTGCGTGATTTTTAAAAATAAAATGCTTATAATGGCTTGAAAAGTATGCGAACAAAAATTAGGACGATTGTGAGCAATTAAAAATTTTACGCACGCGTTAACGCGCAGACGTACGCGTACGCGCGTGTTTGCGCGCATTTATTGAATTTTAATTGATCGTACAGATATTGACCTTGATCATGATAAATATAAAAGAGAAATGACTTTCTGTTATAAAGATATGATCATGAGTTGATTTTCACAAAATGGCGCCTGGATGACGTCATGATGACCATGATTCACTGAAAAGTCATGCAGTTCTAAGTTAGACTAAGATATATCGTCATGGCAAGTTTCTACTCTTTCTTCCCAGTCTTTTTCTTTACTGGCTTCTTCTTCATCCAGTCTTGAGATATTGTGCGAACACATAGATAAATAAAGACAAATCTTGACTAAATCAATAGTTGTTCCGTACAAATCGCCTGATACGTTTACTTCGTACACATCACCTAATGAAAATAACAGAATGAGAAAGAAGCTAAACGAAATTGAGCTTTAAGGCTTCGTGAACTAACGACACCCTTAATAGGTTCTAGGACAATTACCCCCTGGGCAATCCCCCCCTGAAAATCACCCCTCGGAAAATCACCCCCCCCCCCCTCGAGGACAATTACCCCCCCCCCTCCCCCCACCCCGAGGACATTTACCCTTCGAGGATAATTTACCCCGATGACAATTAACCCCCGATGACAATTCCCCCCAGCAAATTACCCCCCCCCCCTAAGGACAACTAGACCCCTCGAGGACAATTAACTCCAAGGACAGCTACCCCTGTTGGGCAATCAGGATTCAATAGCAAAAGTCGAGCTGACACATTGAGACGAACCCATATTCGTTCAAAAACTATAGCACGTTATCTTCCTCATTTGGGGCCTGTCACCACGAAATGAGTCCAGTTGGTCAAAATTGTTATTCCTGTTTTTAAGTATTATATGAATCTACATTAAGTGAGCTTTAAATTAAGGGGTCACACATTAAAATTGATAAATTATATCCAGAAATATGAACAAAAACCTAATTGGACTTTATAAACAAAATCGTGCTTTATTCTTTAAAAATGCATCATTTTCGTGATAATTTCAGATTACATAGCCTATATTATTTGCCAAAAAATGTTAGAAGGAGATATTTTCGTGACCTAAGCTCTGGGGACATAAACTACAAGACATTAATAAGTCGATTTTTGGAAAAATCTTAAATGTGGTAGGTGGGTCAATTTTCAGTACATACACACTATACATCGCTATTACTACGATTGAGCCTAATGCGACATTGGACTCATTTCGTGGTGACTGGCCCCATTTGTACACATTTCCCTTTAATTATAATTTTTGCAATGCCAGTGCGGTTGCTGTTTTCTACGAAGGATGTTAGTATTAGGTAATTGTCCAGCGCTTCTTATAATGGATAGAATACATTTCTCTAGAGCAGCGCTATTTCAACTTTGTGTTACTCTCTTAAGAATTGAAAAGTTTCTCCCAAAGCCCAAAGTCTTCACAGACTATTTATTTTGCATGACTCTGACACTCGTTAAGTGCTATGTACACACGTATGGGCACAATTGAGAATAAAAAAGGAGAAGAAATTTTCAAACTGTAATTAATACACCAGAAACGATTTAAATAATACTAATAATAATAATTCGTCCTTATATAGCGCATTTCAGGACCGCAGGAAGGAGAATATGTTATCTTTAACATTTTATTTTCTCACATACTCGTTTTTCATATTTGTTTTTTTCACAAAATCGACGTTTTCTAAATTTAACTCACATTCTCTTGCGGCACCTCCGTTTAAAAACGCTAAGCTGGAGTTAGAAAATCAAATGAGATGAATTACCAGAGAGCTGATGATTATTTTATTTTGACATCGCACCGTACATATAACTTGAAGGCAATTTCTATTTCAAAATAATTTACCGAGCATATCAAGCGATGGTCACAACCCAAAATAGTATCCTGCTCGGCGGCCGGGCGGCGAGTTTTTAGCCAATTTCGCCCAGACACCGAGCGGCGGCCGCCCGGGTACCGCTTGTTTTTAGGGCATCGCTCGGGCGCTCTGAAGTTTTAGCGCGGAGTTAACATTCGGCGACGCCTGCTCACTTTTCACTCGCCGCCCAAAATACGCTCGGTGCCTGGGCGGTCGCCGCCCAGGCAGAACATGTTTTGGCTAGCATCTTTTTCTCGACTTGTACCTACATAATGCTTGTCATACCAAAAATACTGTACAATGATTATACATGCATATGAACAATAAACTTTTTTGACTACATACAACTACACGTCTTCTGTGTTCTTCTTTATCTTCTCTCCTCTTTCAAGTTATTTAGAGTTCATTTTCAATCTTCAAACATGTATCTCGCTGGCGTAAGGATGTTGCTTATTATCTAATTGTGGTTTGCAAGTTTGTCGTTGGTTGTTTAGATTGAATGTTCTGAGTCTCTGGTGTTGATGTTGCTGGGAGGTTGTTGCCATTTTGTTGCGGTGTGTCTGGTAGAGTAGATAGAGAATTCTTCATCGAAACCGACACGCCTTGGAGTCGGGTTTGTTGACGGAACCTCCCTCAGGTGAGATGTCGATACTTCATATGACCTAGGTTTGTCGCAGACTTCGGATTCTTTGGCTAGAATCCAGGTTTGATTTTAGGGATGTAGGACTATGAAAGCTTTGTCGATTCAAGATATGATTAGTGGTAATGGATTATCTTGAAAGATAATGACTTGGGAGTGTTGTTCTGATGGGGCTTTCAAACAACATCTGTGTAGGTGATCTCATGTGACTGAAAAATGGTGTTGATTGTAGGTGTGAGGTAGCCAGGTGACTGTCTTGACCAGTCTGTGAACGCCTTTCCAACAGATTCTTCACTGTACGAACAATTTTCTCAGCTAGTCCGTTGGATCTTTGGTAGTGCGGAGGAAAGGTGATATGTTTGATGGACAACTTCATGCACATGTTCTTGAAAAGTTTTCCTACGAATTGTGGAGAGTGGTCTGGTACGATCTCCTGGACCAAATAGACTGATGATTACACTCATCACGTTAGCTACTGCAGCACTTGACGTGTCAGTCAGCTTGTACGCTATCGAATACCTGGAGTAGTAGTCAGTGACGAATACAACATTTTGTCTGTTGAGCATGAACAAGTATGTTCCTTGTCTAGTCCAAGGTGCTGAAGGTACATCATGGGGGAAGCAACGGCTCTTTCTGCTGACTTGCCTGGTGTTCCTGGCATGCATCGCATTGCTTTGTGATCTGTTCAATGCGTTGATTGATGTTTGGCCAGAACACTGTCTCAAGAGCTAGTCATCGCGTTCTCTCGATTCTCATGTGTCCAAGGTGAAGTTGTGTAAGGATATCTTCCCTAAGGGTCTTTGATATGAGCAATTGCCTTCCTTTAACGAATACTGTGATACTCCAACCTCGTCTCTGTAAGACCAGAATTGTCTTATGGGTGTCGGCAGCTCGTATAGAGTTTCAGGTAAACCTGAGTGACTATCTGCCACAATGGCCTAAGGACAGGGTTATTTGACATTTGCCTGCGGATTTCTGCCCTCTTGTGTTGTCCGAATAAAATCAGGTCAATTTTTATGAGAGTCTTCTACTTTGGAGCAGATGGATTCCACTCTGATATTTAGCGGAACATCGCATGCTTCCTCGGGGTTAGGAAGACGACTCAAGGTATCTGAAAGAATCATTTCTTTCCCAGGTCGGTACTTGACTTGGCATCTGTATCATTGTACCTTGCTCAGTAGTCTTTGTAGATTGGGTGGTGCGCCTCTTAGAAGTTTCTTTCAAATCATTTCCAATGGCCTTTGATCGGTTATCACAGTGAATTCCTTCTCGAATACGTAATTATAGAATCGGTTGATACCAAACACCAGGGCTAAGGTTTCCCTCCCTATGTTCGAGTAGTTGGACTGCACATTGGAGAGACTTTTGGATGCAAAAGCTACAGGTTTGCTATCTTGGAGCACTTTCATTGACGCATCTACCTCAACGGTCGTCTCTTTTTTTGGTTCAAAGAACTTCAGGCATTCATCCGATGAGATGTTTACATAATAATATGTTTCCTCTTTCAACTTCACATAATATCTTTTTCAGGCTGTTTAAGGCATGTTTGTGATCCTCGTCCCAGACGAATGGAATGTCCCTGTGAAGGAGTTCACAAAGTGGTGCTGACTTCTGTGAGAGGTTAGGAATGTATGGCGCTAGGTACGTAAACTGTCATAGGCATCTCTGAACATCTTCCTTGTCCTTAGGTGAGGTCATTGTCGTGACAGCTTCAGCCTTGCTGAGATCTTGTGTACATGGATCCAAACAAGTTGATGGCTACTTTCTTGATAATACACTTGGTGCTGTTAAACACGAGGCCTTCTTGTTTTGCTGTCTCCACGTGCAAATGAAGATTCTTGTCGTGTTCCTCCTTTGATTTTCCTACAATCGCAATGTCGTCTGCAATGCAAACGCAGCCAGGCACATTCTGAACGATCCTATCCATATGTTGCTGTATTAAAGTTATCTTGGCTTGTGCATACGCCGAATAGTAATCGTTAGAAACAATCTTCCGAATAGTGTTCTGAAGGTGGTCAGGTCTTGTCATTCCTCTGCTAGGTGTACTGACCAGTATCTGGCCTTTGCGTCTAGCTTGGAGAAGAATTGAGCTCATGCGAAGATCGGTTGGATTTATTCAAAGATTGGAATTTTGTGTGGACACCTTTTCAAGGCATCATTTAACCTTCTGGGGTCCAGACATATCAGGATGGATCCGTCTTTCTTCGAGTTCGAATACATTTTCCAAAATACAAAAAGAATAATGAACCTTTGGACAATAATAAATGCTTATTTATCACAATACATATTGTATATGTATTATATGAAAGAGAGAGAATGTGATATATAGGAATAGAGAGATAGAGAGGATTGGGGGGGGGGGGGGGGCGGAAGGGGGGGGGGGGGTACGGTATTCAGAGAAACGCATACTTCTGTGTTAATAACTATCAACGCATGCATTCCCACCCCTACCATGTCCGCCCATATATTTCGGGTGATGAAGCAAATATCCTCTTTCTTTAATAGCGAAAAAACTATGCCTCTCTTTCATACAATGTACGCACATAGTCACCGACTCCCTACCCCTACTCCCTACACTGTCGGTGTTTTATTACAAATTTGAACGTTAAGGTTTATTTAATAAAAGGAGTAAAACAACTGGAGAATGAAGCAGCACATTGATAACCCAAACAACGAACAGGGCAGAGTGAAATATATTTAAAAAAAAACAATTCTTGCTACTGATCTATCTACCGCTTTTGTCGTGTGGAACTTTCCTAAATATATGTTCCTGAGGATTCCGAACTGTAAAGCACCAACAAAAAAAATACATTTGAATAAAAACCGAAAAGTTCGATCATATTGTAGATAATTCCGGACAACTTGATTTCCATTTATTCCTGCATCAATTGTTGTTGTTGTGTAGAGCTCTTCACTTGATCATGAATATTTCATCCATGTTAAGGTTGGTCCGAAATGATATTATTTTGGAATACTTATGGGGAGTTGAAAATTCAGAGAACGTACAGGATTTAAAATACCTCCAGTGGCAAACTCCCGCGGTGTCAAGGCACTTAAGCCGTGCAATCTTCGCTGAGCCGCAGTCAGTGAGGAATCACTGCGTTAGATCAGGAAGCTGTAATGAATGGAGACCCTGTCTCGAAAGAATTTCCCGATGAAAAGATATTCAAGATTAACTTGGCTCAACAAAAAGAAATGTAACCCTCTCCAGCCATCAAATCCATCTACAGCTGTCTTTATCAATGCACAGTTCCCCTCTAGTATTCCAAATATTACGAAATGTTACGCAACGCCGTCTGCTTCCCGAAGTTCTCTATTCACTCGGTCGTAAACATATGCAGGCATCGAGCTTTGAAGACATGCGTGGCACCGACAAATTAAGTCATGTTCAGTGAAGATGTATTTAGCTATAACATATCAAATACAGAATTCCCGATATATGACCAATGAAACTTTATTTTGGTTATCAAATGCTTTTTTCGTGCTCGGATAGCTCTACTGAAGACGAAACCATTTTAACCAGCAAAATCGACCAAGGAAATCGTGAGTTGGAGCGTATGTAGGGTTTTCATCATCATGATTTTCTCATCTAATTATTGACATTTTCCGAAAATTTCCGAGATTTGTTTATAGCTAGGAAGGTAGTCCAAAGGTTTATCTCCCTAAAGAACTAAATGAAATTGTGTTATATGTTTGCGCATTTGTTGGACGATGGTTAGAAGTTGTCAATTCATCACCACTTTTCACCCCAAGTACGGGCCGGCAACGCATAAGCCGCCGTGCTCGCTGGCCTGGGCTGTAGGTGGAACGGGGGGAATTCGAGCCACTAGGGAGCTGTATGGTCTCGGAGAGGAATTAAGGGGAATACGGCAGGGGAAACAGAATACGCGCGGTGCCACGGATGGCTTCAAAGGGGCCTCTTGGACGGGATCGCCATTAATTACAGCTTCCTGGTTAGATATTCTGCTTAATTATAAATTGTTGATGTAGGATATAAAACAAATATACCCTGCCTTCTTTTTGAGGTACTGGCCAAAAGTACTATTAGATTCACCTCTTGTCCATAGTTTTAACAAATAACCTTTTAAGACAGTGTATTTGTATACTATATCTTTTTCAAAATGAACGAATCTATGTTTACTATTTGACATGTGCCCGAGTGAGAGGTTTTATTTACTATTATTTAGCTGAAATAATGTAAAGGTGTACTTTAATAACGTGTAAAAGGGTTGTGAATTTCATCTGGACTGTTTTGGTAAATGAATATAATACCAAACGATGTGACAATATATTTCATACTTTTTACCAAAATATAGATCACACATTTGTTAATTCGAGAAAGATATTATAAATATTTAATGCGAGGAAGTGAATGTACAAATAAGCAATTTTTGTACTCTGGTTTATCAATCTGCATTACAGTATTCAAGATTCAAGATTCCAGATAATTTATTGTCATGGAAAAAATACATAAAATAAATTTGTGGACATTTGAAGGTGCTTACATTTAAATCAATATATAAATACATACACAGTAATTACATTTTAATATAACATTTAACGATTATCAATCATCACAATTTTAAGTATGTTGCATTGAAAGAATAAAAATATACTAAGGGAGGCAGTGCAAATAAACAAACTTCTTTTGAGCTCGCCCAACCAGGTAGACAAGATTCTTGTTGAATTTATCGCTTTTTTCTCTGCCTACCGGCCCGTAGGAGCAGTTTGGGATCAACAACCTGTCGTTGGGAGCGCCATGTTAAGTACTTATAATCGTACGTGCGCCCGAGCAAAACGTTCGACAAGACAAACTTGACAGGGCGAGGCGCGTCGCGTGGGGGAAAGTGAATGACGTAATCTGCTTCGCAGAGATTATCCTGAATTCGTCATATGAATTATTCATAGGATTACGTGAAACAGCTGATCAGAGCAATGATTTCGTTCTGATCTACTAATAGTCGCATGCTGTCATCGACACAGGGTTGCACACCTGCCACCGATGGGATATACCACTGTTGGGCTACATGTCTATGACATATTTGTCTTCATACATGTAATCTATGATAAGGCTCACAGAGGAAACTTATTTGTATACTTGTAACGGACACATATGGGTGTGCTAAAAATGTATGTTTTTTGTTCATTTAGGGCGTGTTTAGACCAAGGAAGAACAGTAGTGTTCTATAAACATAGCTAAATTGGGCTTTTCACCGATTTGTGTCTATGTACATGTGTTAATATTTCATTTTGTATATTTTACTATGTATAACATTTTTATGTAATTTCGGAAATAAAAACAACAACAACAAGACCACTTAAGTATAACAGAACGGAAAAAATCTATCACAAGCTATGGTCCTGTTTCTATTTTGTTCCGTCTCATTTAATAGTTGCTTTAAAATCCCAGACATGATCCCGAATAATTAGGCGTTACGAAGTAGAATAATAAAATTAAATGAGATTTAAATGAAATGTATTAATGAAGTTTAATTTGTATTCTACGAAGTATGAGCCTAATATGAGGAACATGTCCCTCCCTGGATTGATAGTTCTGCCAGTTTCAATAAAAATAAAAAAAGGAAAGAAGAACACACACATTCACACACATGCTCAGTAAATTTAAATTGTGAGAATGCTCACTTTGAATAACAGAGAGAGAGAGAGAGAGAGATAGAGGGGGGTGGGGAGAATAAATGTACCTGCGGACAGGCCACCTAGGCCAGTTGGTAGGTCTTCGTAACAGTCAGCATAAATCTCTCCACTGTCTTCATTGTTACCTGCACAATAGACAAATTACATATAGCTCACGTTATCGTTCCAGAACCTGGTAAATTAAACAATTTGCTTGCCATCAAGACGCTTTAAAACTCTACTGGAATTTAAAGAACGATTAGTATCTATTATCTTAGTATCCCTCCAACAAGAGACGGTTAGGGAGAGTGTTTGTCTAATAACATATTTTTTTCTCGTGAAAATCTATTCCACGCACATAGTGTGTGCACAATACTGATAATAATGGTAATGATAATTAAAGTACATTTGTATATCGCAAAACACTTTGTTTCTAAGCGCTTTATATTATTATTATTATGACCCTGGTCATTGGATTCAATTGCTAATCTGCACACGATAATAGTTGTAGTGGTTTGATAACCTTCTTTTTAGGCGCATAAAAGAACACTGGAAACGGATCGTAGTATTTATGTAAATAGGTTATTCCGGTTCTGTTTTCGACCCCTTTAATCCCGATATCGATGCTAACACGATACCACATCTCCCTTTTTAGGATGATCTATTATAAAACAGAGTTCAATGTCCGTTTTTAACAAAATTCAGTTTCTTGGATTGAAATGTTCCAAATTCCGTTTTAAAAATTTCCTTTAGATTTCGAGCAGATTCTATCTTTATTATATTTGAAAATAGTCCCCAAAATAATCCCAATTTGTTCGGTTTGGGTGTTTACTATGTAATTCACGGGTGGCCAACCCGCGGCCCGCGAGCTTTTCTGGTGCGGCCCGCGGAGCATTAAAGAAGTGATAATAAAAATAGCTCATAAATGAAATGCGGTCCGCATAGCAGCGATGAAATAGGGTAAAACATTTACAAACAGCTATCTCTATTTCCATAATTTGTTCCCATCATTCACCACATATTGAATCGTTACGTGGTTGATACAAAACTCCTAAGATTTCCTCTCATTACATTACATTAACGACATTAACACCCGGGGGGGGGGGGTATTCACATATAGGGTGTACCGCTCTAATGGGTGACTTTGTCACAAAAAATCCCTAAACATGGGTCCCACTTCTAACAAAAATACCATTTAAAATGGGTCCGTTTCTTCAAAATTTTCGGGCGTTTGCCATGCAAACACCCCCAAAACACCCGAAAATTGAGGAAAATTGATCTTTTTCCGAGAAAAATGACCCCTAATAATGGGTAGGGGTTTCGAGGCTTCAGCGGCACTCCCCCGTCCAAGCCAAATCTGAGTATCCCCCGGGCATTAAAGGGATAGTCCACCCCAGGATTTTCTTTAGCTGACGATATAGACCTAATAATACCATAAAGAATGATACAAGTCTCATTAAAATCCATGATCACATAACGAAGATATATCGACTTTTTTATCGAAAATCAGCCGCCCCCCAAATGCAAATGCGTTACATGGGCATGAAACGATCGCCCAAAAATAACCGATAGTATCGAAATTGTGACGTATGTTGCGAGCTGCCTTCTTATTTCGCAGACATTCACTTTCGCTTTCATTCATGATTCGTCGTGTCAGTGCGATAGCAGTGTACCGCGAGCGAAAGTGAATGTCTGCGAAATAAGAAGGCAGCTCGCAACATACGTCACAATGCGATCGTTTCATGCCCATGTAACGCATTTGCATTTGGGGGGCGGCTGATTTTCGATAAAAAAGTCGATATATCTTCGTTATGTGATCATGGATTTTAATGAGACTTGTATCATTCTTCATGGTATTATTAGGTCTATATCGTCAGCTAAAAAAAATCCTGGGGTGGACTTTCCCTTTAACATCACTTGCCGTGTTAATTTCATATTGTACATAAACAAATTAATGTTGTGAATCGAGAAATATGTTTGAAATGCCATACTTGTCTTGAAACTTGCAGCCCTTTTCTCCCGCCATTTTTTTCTTCACTGATTTTGTTGTTTGCTTGTTTGTTTATGCAAAATTGCAGGTGTGTACACGTATTGCATGAGTATTTTTTTGTTTGTTTGGGGGGGGGGGGGAGAAGACTACCTATGGCCCGCCAAGTAATGCCAATCGTTAGCTGTGGCCCGCGAACTGTAAAAGTTTGGCCATCCGTGATGTAACTGATCGAACCTCTTGGATGTTTTAGAGATTCTTCAACTGGCTGTCCTGTAAAATGGACCTGGGAGGGATTGCGGAGGAGTTGCTTTTCTCTCGGCGGTATCAGCTACCGGCTCTGAAGAGTGAAGATGGAAAGCCTGAAGCTTCATCATCAATATGTTGGTGCCTTTGATATCGTGGGACGAATGCATGTCTTTTACGTCGGAGTATACCTCGAGACGTCGATGCGAGATATGATCGATGTGTTTTCGCTCTTGTGATGATGGTAGCCGGTTGATTCAGTTCACTGTGCCATACCTTCTCTTTTGGTTGTAGGGCTGGCAGAGTTTTGACTTCATGACGCGTGTTATAGTCGTCACTCTGTTGTGCTCTATTTTGTTTGTCATAGTCACGGAACTGTTGGGTGTCTGGTCATTCCGGATCCGGTCGAGCTGGATTTGATGGTAGAGTAGTACGCTATTGTCTCCCCATCAACACCTGGACAGGGGAACGGTATGCGAGGAACGCCAAGTATGGATCTTTAGATTTTTTTTTCAGGAGACCCTTCGTTGTCTGCACTCCTCTCTCTGCTTCTCCATTGCTATGCGGAAATAGAGGGCTACTAGTGACATGCTCCAATCCGTAAATCTCTGCAAACTTTGCGAATGACGATAATATGTACTCAGGCCGATTGTCTGAGACGACGACTTCAGGATTCCATGTCTGGCGAAGATAGATGTTATCTATCCGAGTAACGCTGTCTTGATGTATCGCGAAAAGAAATCGACTACAAGCATATATTGCATGTTGTTCCAGTGGAACAGGTCTGTCCCACGCGTTACCAGAGCCTTGCTGGTGTCGTAGAGGCAATCAGTGGCTCTGATTTGTTTCTACGATACTTAATGCAATTTTCGCACCTTCGCAAAAGTTCTTCAAGTTGCTTGCAAACACCAGTCCACCACATCGATCTCTTTACTCGTTCACGGCACTTTGTAAGTCCTTGGTGTCCTTCGTGTACCCAGGCGGGCATTTTCTCTTTCAGTCTTAGATGTATGATGATTTGCAAGCCTTTCATCAGGAAAACTTGCTGCACGTTATGTCTCTTGTTGCCTCCCAGTATTCTGTCATGGTTTGGCTAAATGTCTTTTTTTCTAGGCAGTTCCTTTTCAAGGCAATACATCCATGGTCTGCCTGTTGTTCCAGCTTGATTTCTGAAAGCCTTTTCTCTGTTGCTGGAATGTCGATCATGACCATGTCTACAAAGGCTTGTGTGTCCTGCTGTAAAAGTTTGTCGCTGTTGGTTAGACCCGTTACAGGTGCACGTGACAGTGTATCCCCGGAACATGGACTATGCTGTGGCTGAAGGTCATTAACCGCATTCAGAATAGTTGGATCCTTGAAGGCATGTATGCGACGTCCTTGCCTCCATGGAGTGGGATGAGTGGTTTATGACCTGTCTCATTGACGAATTTGGTCCCCATCAGATAGTGCGATAATTGTTCACATGCCCTAGTTGCTACTAGACCCTTCTTTACTATTTGAGCATACCTTTGCTCTGTAGTGGTCACTGTGCGTGAGGCATAATGCTACAGGTTGTCAGATGGCTTTCTGGTCCTCAGATGCTGCTGTCTGCAAGAGAACTGCTCCTAGTCCATAGGATGCGGTATCTGCAGAAATTTTCTTTGCAGCTTTCACATCATAGTGTGCTATTACTGGACTGTTAATAAGTAAAAGCTTGAGGTCGTCCAATGCTTTTTGTTGGTTCTGGTCCCAGTGCCAAACATTTGTCTTGCTAATCTATTAAGCAGCTCACGTAGTGGTCGTTGTCTGCTAGTTCAGGGACGAATGTTCCTAGCTGGTTCACCATGCCAAGAATTCTGCTAATCTCGCTTATATTCCTCGGCGGCTCCATTTCTGTGATGGATCAGACAAACAACTCCCTCTATCCATCGAGAATATGGGACATTCTTCATTGGAAGGGTGCATGTGCTGACGATATACCAAAAGGCAGGCGGTTGAAGTGATACCTCCGGAACGGCGTCAAAAATGTTGTCAGTTTGGCTGATTTTAGCGATAAAGGAAGCTGCCAAAATCCTGAATCGGCATCTAGCTTCGAAAATATTTTCGATCCTGCAAGTTGTGCTAATGTGTCAATGACTGGAAGGTGGCAGTGGGTGAACTTCTCTCTTCACGCTTTTGTTTAGCTCTGTCAGAACCACGCAGATACGGACTTGACCATTCGGCTTTGGTACGACTTCCATGTCAGCACACAACTCAGTTGGCTCACTGATTTTGGACATTACTCCCATTTGCTCCATGCATCCCGACAAGCTCGTCCTTGACTTTGCCCATGAGTGGAAGCGGAACTCTCCCCGAGCTGTAAGCGGCAAACGGGTTTGCATTCTTTTTTAGCTCAATGGTGTAGGATTCTTCCATCACTCCAAGCCCTTCGAATATATTTGGATACCCTTCTTAAAATACATGTTTGTCATACACTCTTTTAATGATGCCCAGGAATTCACTTGCAGATCTGCTCAGGCGAGTGTCTTCCAAGTCTTCCACAACATAGATGTCTTCCCTGCAGGTGCGATTATGTGTACTGACTAGCGCCTGAAGCAAAATGCACACATCTAGTGTGGATTTGTCTTGCCCTATCAAGTGCGTGGATGGTTTATGAAGAGGAATGTTGAACAAATCCCTGAATGTCTCTGCTCGAATCAATGTGAAGTCTGCTCCTGAATCCACTTTCAGGTTCACCGGCACTCCATTCATGTCTACAGTGTTTTTCAACGGACTGGAATTTTTCGTCTTTTTGACTGCTCCCAGGAAAGCACCGTCTTGTTACACTTCGGTTACTTCAGACACATGCTTTAACCTGCATTGGGCGGAATAATGACCTCTTTTGTCACACTTAAAGCATTTTGCATCTTTCGCAAGGCAGTCCTCTTTCTTGTGACCAGGTGAGTTCCCACAGCGACCACACGGTTTCACACTCGTACTCTGCTTGGAATTACGATTCTGTGTTTACTTTTCTGGTACTGATTGTTGCCTCTCTTTGAAAAGGATTCAGAGCATCGAGATCGGCATAATCCTCGTGAAATATTTTTGACTGCTGTTTCTTGATAGTTTATGACGGCCTAGCATGTTCAACAGTCTTTTGCAACGTCAAATCCACATCAATCTCTATTTTCTCTGAGAGCTAGCTTTCGATCAAGAAGTCCTACCACAATCCTATCCCGGGTCATTTCCTCATTGAGAATATCATATTTGCAATGCTTACTGCGGCAACGTAAATCAGTGGCGAAACTGTCCACAGACTCACCTGGCTTTTGTGTCCGTTGGTTGAACTTAGCTCGTTCAAAGATGACATTGCGTTTCTTTACGAAGTGGTCATCAAATTTTGTCCTCACAGCTTCAAACTCTTTTAGCTGATCCTCGGGAAGCGAGAATGACGTAAAAATGTCATCCGCCTGATCTCACATGGTGTAGATCGATGTATTCACTTGAGACTGCTCATCAGACTTGCACAAAAATGTGAAGCTTGTCCAAATGTACAAATCCCCTTTGGCCAATCTTGAAGTTTAGAAAAGTCAAACGGCTCTGGTGGGGCGACCTGGTAGATTGGCTCTGTATTTCCCGTCGCCATTGCAAAATTAACACTTCCTAGCACGTACGTTAGAGCGTTAAAAACCGCTTAAACTGACTATGCATACACAGAAATGTATAGACAGGAGTGAATTTCAAGTTTTCTCAGGGACTGTCGTGTATTTTGACGTCAAAACTTCTTTTTTAAAAGCTATCTATAGATCAATCTCTCAGGAAATATCAATGAGCATTCACCATTCTGACACCATGTAGTGTTTTGATAACCTTCGTTTAGACGCACATAAGAACACTGGAAACGGATCGTTGTATGTATGTGAGTAGTTGCAATGACGACCTTCGTCATTGCCTTGTTTTCGTTCACATTATTAATATTCTTGGTTCTTCCTCTTCTTCTTCTTGTCGTCCGGAATCCTATTCGCTTTGCACGTAGTGCTTGTCATTCCTATACAGGTCCTTTTCTCTTGCTCGATTCCTTTCAAACTTCGTAGGCGTAATCTCTGATATCAAATCTAGGTCACCTACCTTTTCGTTTTCTGAAATCACTCGTGCGTAAACGTCCAGGCGCCATTTTGTCCGTTTCTGGTCCATTTTAAGGCCTTTCTATCTTCCTTCCTATCTCCACTATCCTAAATCCTACAAACTTCTAACAAATTTCTTTAGATAGTCTAAGAGAAGTTCTTTAATCTGCGACGCATAACCTGCCCTTCAAAATGCCATCTTCATACTCGAAATTCAAATCTGAAACCGTCTCCGTCAACAATCTCTCGAATTCTTGAAAAATGGACCCCTAAATATTCTAAAACTGCCATAACTTTCTCATATAAATTCTGTTTTGTATTTCAATCTTACAGTATCTTTATCTCATAATTGCACATAGCCATGCCAAATTTTATGCTCCAATGGCTATGCAAAACATAAATAGCGCCCTCTAAAGTTCTGAGAATTGGCTTTCTTTCTGTGGCCGTTTCTCCATTATGGCTTGGCAAACCTTTTCCTTTTTTTGGTTTTAGATACTTGAAGATATGCCCTTTCCAGCCATATACAACATTTTATACCCTAACACTGACCGACTTTCAGAAAAATACCCTCCAAATTCGCCATTTTCAAGAAAATTCCAAAATAACTTCAACTTGCTCTAAAATGGCGATCTTTATACCTACATCAATGAAACTTAGCAGACGTATGTATCCATATACGTTACAACTGCTTGTAAAGTTTGGTAAAATTCGAATATGTCAGCGCAAAGTTATCGCCAAAAATGATGAATTTACTATGCATTATGTAATAGCGCCTTTAATGCGTACAATACAATACATCTACAATACGAAGATGACAGTGATGTCAAAGTGACCGCAATGAAGTGCCCTTTCGAATGATACCAAGTATAGTATATGTTCACACAGAACAGTAAATCGCATTTGAACAAAGGTCACTATACAAATTCCGCCGAGTTTCCGCCCGAATCTAACACGTATCGGCTAAGACGTCATTTTTTCAGACTGTTTTTCGCCCCTTTAACGACCTTTTTTTCCCTTGAAAATTTCCAGTGACATGCAGAGTTTCAATACGCAGGGCACCTTGTGTACGGATTTTTGAAATTGGTCAAGGGGGCCATTTAAGACGCCATTTTGTCCTATAAATCTATTTTACATCACGTGTTTCGATAGGATTATCATAGCAAAAAAAAGAGTAGTTTACAATAACAACCATGAAATTTTCTTTCTAATTATACCAAATACGGCCCATAAAGAGACATAAAGAGAGAGAAAAAAAAAACAATTTAACTCCGGTCATAATACAGATCCTGTACGTTTTCCGCCCATGCATTACACGCATTTTCTATGTTTTGCACGCAGCGCTTGCGAGCCCTTTCTAGGTTCTTTCCCCTATCCCAATTTCTTTCAAACTTCGTAGGCATAGTCACTACCTTCCCATCAAGGTCACTGTTGAGGCCTTTCTTTCGCCCTACCTATCTCCAATATCACAGAAGCTACAGACTTCGTGCAAATTGCTCTGGATAGTCCGAGAGCAACTCTTTCGTTTGACACGTAGAAACATGGCGTCATTGCACGCACATCGTTCTGACACGATTGCATTTCTAGTTTATTCTAGTTCCCTTTTCGATCCCTCTAATCCAGATATCGATACCAACAGAATACCATAGGGCCTAAAATTAAAAATTGTTCGATTGCCCTTTGCGACCGATCCAAAAAATCTTAAAATCTACGGTCGGCATTTAAAAACGATATTTTTTTTTTTAACCGTTTTTTAGAGTTTTTTTTAATTAATGAATAAAATAACATGTATTTTGTTTGTTTAAAAGGGATATAAATGCATAAAATCAAATCATTCCGAAATTCTCACTCGTGCAAACCACGGATAATTATGAGATGAAAAAGATGTCAATGGAATAATGACGATGTATTAAAGCACTAAAAAAACTAAGCAATATCAGCCAAAAGAGGGCAGGGGAAAAAGAAGAAAAAACACAACAATAACATTAAAATCTGAAAAATATCGGCCCAAAGAGGGCGACAAAAAAAAGGTAAAACAAAACAAATTCTGACCGACCAACCCATGTTTTGGCTCCCAAAGGGCAATACAACAATTTATTTTATTTTAGGCCTAGTAGTCATGTTCCGCTCCTAGGGAAGTATTCCGGACATGCGCCATTTTACCAGCGCACACATGTTAATCCAACGAAATTGACGTTTGCATCCTACCTGGTACCCATTTTACGGTTCTAGGACATCTACCCTCAGGGCAATCAACCTTTAGGAAGACTACCCGCTAGGGCAACTACTATCCGGACAACTACCCCCAGACATCTATCCCCTAGGACAGCCACCCTCCAGGACAACTATCCCCGGAAATCTACCCCCAGACAACTACACCCTTACGACAGTCACCCGCTGGGACAACTACCTCCTAGGACATCTACCCCCAGTGAAATCATCCTCTAGGACGACTACCCCCTAGGGCAAGTACCATCCGGACAAGTACCCTAAGACAACTACTCCCTACGACAACCACCCGCTAGGACAATTACCCAGGACAACTATCCTAGGGGTAGGTGACTGGGGGTAGTTGTCTTGGAGCAGTTTCCGGGGTACTTGTCCTAGGAGGTAGTCATCCTAGAGGGTTGTTGCCCTATGGGTTAGTTGTCCTAGACGGTAGTTGTCCTAGAGGGTGGTTGTCCTAATGTTGGTTATCCGAGGTTGTTTGTCCAGGGGGTAGGTCTCCGGATACGCCATGTTAAACCTCGGTGGAGAGGGCAGCTGTCAATCAAGATTGCCCTTGCCATACTTTTGTTACCGTGAGGTCAAATTGCTCTCAACCAATCAGATGCCATGATTTTAGTAGCTTATAACAGTTAAAGATAACAGATAAATATCAACTTACTATTGATATTAGGTTTCATAAAATGGGGCTCTCATCGTTAGAAACTAAGTGAACTAAGGATGCGTTCAATCGACACTTTTTCACCCTAGAATCACGACTTTTAAAGACGTTTAGTTTAAAACACGTTTCGTTCAAATGATTTTTTGGTCGGTCGTAAAAATAAACGCGTTTAAAAACGCAAACATGAAACGCTGAAAAGGATGCGTTTTGTATCATGATTCTGCAGAATCACGGTCGCTAAAATTCGATTGAACGAACGGAGATCTCAATCATGATTCAATGGCGTCATTATCGTGGCCTGTTCCGGTTTGGGCAAAAATCGCGCGCCTGCTTTTCATGTAATTTGCATTTACTATACCATGCTCTTTATCGTGGCCTGTTCCGTTATGTTATTCCTTGTTTTCCTTCTATCATTTTCTCTTTTTGTCTTTCTTTATGTTATTGTTTGTTTCTTCCTTGTATTCTTATGTTATTCTTTGTTTTTATTATTCTATCCCTTTCTTTGTTGTTATTCTTTGTTTCTTCCTTCTTTTCTCATGTTATTCTTTGTTTTTCCTTCTATCACTTTCTTTTGTGTTATTCTTTGTTTTTATAATTATATCACTTTCTCTTTTGTTATTCTTTGTTAATCCTATAACTTTCTTTTATGTTATTCTTTGTTTTAATAATTATATCACTTTTTCTTATGTTATTCTTTGTTTTTATAATTCTATAACTTTTTCTTATGTTATTTTTTGTTTAAATAATTATATCACTTTCTCTTACTTTCTTCCGTTATGTTATTCTTTGTTTTAATCATTCTATCGACTTCTCTTTCTGTCTTTCCTTACGTTATTCTTTGTTTTAATCCTTCTATCACCTTCCTTATGTTATTCTTTGTTTTAATAATTCTATCAATTTCTCTTTCTGTCTTCCCTTATGTTATTCTTTGTTTCTTCCTGCTATCATCTTCTCATTCTTTGTTTTATATCAGTATGCTCAAAACAGCAGTCGACAGTCGGCCGTAAACAATTCAAAAAATGCGCGCCGAAGTTGACCTGTACTTCCTGGGTCAAAATGCGCAGTGTGATGCTCAGTAGCTGGGCTCGAAATTAGCTAGAATCTGCGATAGTGGAAAATCGCTTGAACGCTTTCCCGCAGTGACCTTGTTTTGTAACGGCGTTTTGATTTGTGATTCATGTTTGTGATTCTAGCTTCGAAAAGTCGCCTGAACGCACCCTAACATGGCTGAACATAAAATCATACCTATTTTATAGTCTGAACGGACAGGTAGGTAACCTAGAATTGCATAACAAAACAAAACAAGATAAAATGAAAAAGTAAACATATTCGATTAAGGGGGGATACGAACACACATACATTCACACACACGCGCGCATGCTCTTCAAATTGACATTTTGAGGACACTCACTTTGAATATTTAAACAAAGAGAGAGAGAAAGAGAGAGAGAGAGAGAGAAAGAGGAAGAGGGTGGGAGTGTTTATAAAAAAAAAATCGTTGGTTTGATCACCATCTTCATTTTTATCCGCACAAAAGACGTATTAAATTAAAGAAAGTGCATAGAAAGCTCACCTCATTTTACCAGAACATGGTAAATAAAGCAATTAACATGTCATCAAGACCCTTCTAACTTTGACTAGAATTTAGATAATGAGTATTGGCTATTGAAGAAGAAAGTGAGAGAAATTTCACTAGAAAGTCTGCAAAATTAATATTTGTAATCAGACATTTACCTCAAACCTGTTATATGTAAATAATAAAAGCTTGATTTGTATTTAATTAATTGTATTAAGCTGAAAACAAAAGATCGTTCTTAAGAACTTTACAAAATAAATATCTTCACTTACCCGGTCATTGGACTGAATCACGCACGCATTGTATGCATAACAATGCTGACAATAATGTTGAAATAATGTTGAAAGTAATACAAGTCAAGTTTGTGTTTCGACTTATATTATGATTCTAAGCACGTATATTGTAATTATTGTTTCCCTGGTCAATGGGTTCAATTGCTGATTTTCACATGATAGTGATCATGTTCTGCTCCCTGGGAAGTATTCCGGAAATGCGCCACTTTACAGGCGCAGACATGTTAATCCAACTAAATTGACGTTTGCACCTTACCGGGTACCCATTTTACACCTCGGTGGAGAGGGGCACATGTAGATTAATGTATTGCCAAGGGACATGAGTGTCGCAGTGGAACTCTAACCGTGAACCATGTGATCAACTAGACAGCGAAACTCCTCGTTCGAGAGTGTCCGTATCATAATTGTTACCGTGAGGGCAAATTTTCTCTCATCCACTCAGACGCCACAATTTCAGTAGCTTATAACAGTTATTGCAACTTACTTTGGATTTCAAGTTTTATGAAACAGAGCCCTATTTTGATATTAACTGAGTGAACTAACATGGCTTTACAGACAACTATATCTGCATCGTAGTATGTTTCGTCACTGAAGTCACTTTGACCTGCATAACAACAACAACTTCTTTGGAAGATGAGAAACTAAACATAACAATAATGAGGGAAAGAAACACACACACACACCTACTTACACGCGCGCACTTGCTCAGCAAACTGACTTCTTGATGACGCTCACTTTGAATAACAGAGAGATAGAGAGAGAGAGAGGGAGAGGCAGAGCGCGGGGGGGGGGGGGGGGAGATAAGCAAACATGTACCTGCATCCTCCAGATCCAAATATGAAATAGGTGTTGGGTGTCTGGAAGTCATCTCCCCATGTTGAACTACCTCTTCATTGTTACCTGCATAAAAGCCAAACGAAGTATAAAGGACAAACATAAATAGCTTTTCAAATCGTACCACATTGGGGTTAATCGCACATTAGCATATCATCAAGACGTTTTTAAACTCGAATATAATTTAGAGAATGATTATTGTATATTGAAGAAGCAAGGGGGAGGGAGATAGTGAGTCTAATAAGAGACATTTCTCGTGAAAATCTACTGCATTGCTATATGAAATCAAATATCAAGACCATGAACATGTGTTAGTATTAATAAATTCCTTATTTGTATAGAGCCACGTACGAAATATTGGCCTTAACTCTAAAGCTGCCACCCATACAATGCACCCAGTGCCACAGTGCTAATCCCTATTGTATCAGCCAAAAATCTCCTGTGTGCCAAGTTAATTTTAAGGTTGGTTCAAGTGCGTGTTATTTAAATCTTTACAAAAAACTAATCGCTGAATAAGTTACTCGAGAAAATCCAATTTGACTGTTGTATACAAAGACGCGTAATCCAAAGCCGATAATCTGATGCACGCGATGGTACTTTCAATAGCGCTGCAAAAGCACTCAGCACGGTGAAATGGGAATGAACAATAACTGTTATTACATATGCTTGCTAGCGTGCACAAAGCAGACAAACGGTAGCTCGCTAGCATGAACGTAGCAATCAATCGATAGCGCGCTCGCGTGCACAGAGCACTATAACAACAGCGCGCTAGCAGTCTCATGGCAGGATATGAGTTAAGACCTTTACAAGTATCATCACTATCCCGGTTATTGGACTGTTTAACGCACAAAGTGTTTATATAATCATGATAAATATGATAACATTAATACTAATTACAAATAATCATATTAATAGCAATACAGAAATCATTTGTATATCGTGTGATTCCATATTTATAAGCGAATTACATTATAAGTATTATTATTAATTCAAATCCTAATGGGTACACCATCATGATTATCATTCACACAACATGTTAGTATGACAAAAATACATATAACAAAATACAAAATTTCACTATATAATCAGGTAACTGTTATCAAAGTCTTGAATATGAAATAGAAATAATCCTTATTAGTAAACAAAATGTCCTGGCTCACGCTTTTTTCTCCAAACGATGAACACAATAATGCCAATTATTAGGAGTATCACCAAAGATGTTATAGTTGCAGCTATGGTTTTTCCATGGGCATGGCCTTTTATGTAGTGTCCTGGTGGCAAATCTGTCACGGAATTCAATGGAATAATATATGTTACACATAAACACGAAATCAAAGACCACCCACCCCTCGTCACCCAAATGAAACAATATAAGAAACCAAAAAACAGATGTCTTTAAAAATAGATGAATATATATATTCGTAACAATACAAATCCAAGTAATCGGCTCGATGAAGGTGACGAGAAACAAATGAATTCGAATCATGCTTACTTGAATATAGGCATGCACTCATGTTCCAGGTTTTGCCCTGATGGTCCTTAAAAGAACATGTCCATATGCTATTTATATTTCCAGGATCGGGTACGGCGGATACGGCGTACCCTTCTGTCGTTTCTATTTCTTTTGACTGATTGCCGAGCTGACGGAACCACGTTATATTTACAGGGCTGACGATGTTCTTAGCCTCGCAGGTTAGGTTTGAAAAGAAGACCGAGTTCTGGGAAAGGTGAAACAGAGAATTTGGGGAATTTTTTTGTTTTCTTCGGAGTCAGTTTGGTAAAATATCGTGTATTAAACAACCACTGACAAACGGCTGCTTTTAAAAACCCCTCGTGCTCGACATGTAAAGAGACAATTTCGAAAAGTTGAGACACAACTTCCTTTTGCCTAATGCGTGTTTGTAGCTCCGAATATCCATTTCTGTGTTTGTTTTATATTCAAAAAAGAATTATACAATTTATAAACATACACGAACGCTAAGACTTCGAACAACTAGCTTAAAGGTGAAATTCAAAGAAAATCACAAATATGTCAACTAATGAATCACTAGAAACTGGTAAGCTAACATATGGCCATCGTACAAGTTTTAGGTCAACTACATATCGGGTGATTTATACAAAATACAAATACAACCACCTCCATAGCAGCTGGGATATACGAGAGATTCGCCGGAAAAATAACGATGTTTTAATGACGTCACTATATTGTTTGTTTGTTTTATTTCCACTTTTTCATATCAATACAAAGAAACATACAAATGAATATAATGAATAACATGTAAGTTTGACAAAGTTTGTTTCTAGTTTAAATAAAAGTTTCATACTGTTACAAAAGGAAAAAAGCAGGAGACCAAATGTGGACCAATACTGCCGAATCAGACGACATCCCATAAAAAATGAACATAGTTGCAAAGCTATTATTTGTCAAATTATAATAAGTTTAGTGTATATAAATGTAATGGCATGTCAAACCATTCAAAAGGGGATATGACCCGATTCTGATAACTAAAATCTTTTGCTTGTAAATACATAGGATAGGGATTAATTAACAATCAAAGAAACCAGACTTTCAAATTGAAAACCCCCCGGAATGATGTTGAGGACGGCATTTGTTCCCTCTTGAACCGCCGAACATACCGCGGTGTGTGCAGCTGAGTATACAATGGCGTCTTATTTTGTTTACAAGCGACATATTCCTTTTATTTTTGTATCGCTGCATTTGTCATCAAAATAAGACCATGCGCGGGGTTTAGAGTAAGGCAATCAATTATACATTTAGCCTGACGGTAGTGAAGAAAGAGAAAGAACTCAAGAGAAGATGAAAAAACAGGCACTGAAAATGTGTGAGAAGTCACGGGACATCGTCTGCTTGTGCAAATCATGTCCATACTGTGATCTCACACATCTCAGCAGCGTTCGGAGAGCTCTTCAGGTGCTATGCCGGGGCTGTATTTAAGCGTCTTGTAATTTATAATAATCCTTACTTCGAATGTTTCTAAACATTGAATTTTGATGACCTTGTCGAATCAAAGTTTCAACTTTGCAATAATGAAAATAAAGTTAGTTTTTAAAATCAATGAATATCTACTTTAAGGTAATTTCAATAGCATTGTCCATCACTTTTTTTAAGTGTGCGAACAGAATAAAATCACGTATTATCAAATCTAAACATAGTTTAAGATGAGTTCTCGTAAAAAAGATGTGATTATGTTAATATTCGATGAGTCCAAAGCATTGCTGATTATGTGAACGATTATAATCAACTTCATATTGAACCTTAGCAGTTTCTTTTACAATGCTATCGCAAAAAGAGAAATCGACTTTACCTTAGACAGATTCGAAGACACATCAATAAGGCAGCAGTCACCAAGCTGATAATTTACTGGGGTAGTGCAGTTCGTAATATCGATACTAGGATCTGTCCAGTTTTTAGATAGCAAGAAAAAAACGACTTGCTTCGAATCATCAGGTCATCGCGTCACAAGACCTTTCCTTCTACGAAAGTGGGATATACGACGCGACCTTTCGTAGATTTGACGTAGGGTTTTACCAAAGTGTCGGGTAAATTAGACCAGGCAATTTGTAGATGAGAAGGATTTATTTCACGAAAAATACCCCCGAAATTTCGCGACCAACCGACCGGACGCGATGACTCGATGATTCGAAGCCGGAGAAAGGGAAATGTATCAAGTGGGCCATTTTGTAATACACGTTTATATTCCCTAATTTATACTTATGTGCCTCAATATGAATGATTTTGTTCATGGTAACGAATGTTTGTATTGCATGTATATTCGGTTAGATTAGGCGAACTATAATGTTAGTCCTCCTTAGCAACAAATGTTTGTCCTACCTAGCGACCCAACTAGTTTATGCAATTTGAATTCTGACTATTGAGATACATTTATTCATAACATGTGATGGAAAAAATTGTATCGAGGCTTTTTACAAATTTATACAAATATGCGTAGATTCGGTTGCATGACAAAAATAGTATTTACAATTAAGGACCTTCCGCAGCAAGGGCAAGATCACCATAAATTTACTGTGCAAAATACATGGGCCCCGTTGCATTAAAATTACCACTGATGGTAACGTTGCCATTAGTGTTAAGTACTAGTACAACATTACTCTAACGCCGATATGGATTCTCCATATTAAACTCTGTTTTACTTTTCTGTACAAGTTATTATTTTTGTTCTGTATTTCTCAAATTCCTATGAATATTTATTAGTATTAAATCTCAAATAGATTTAACGCTGGAATAGATTTACAGCTAATATTTAAAGCAACATCATTAGAAGGAAAAAAAGGAAGTAGACAAATGTAAACAAATGTGAATGTGTTTCCAGCTATAAACTTACTGTTCATTACGTCTCTTATACCTAGTCTAAGGTAAAATAAGATAATGCAATTGAGGAAAAGGGGCAATATATCACGCGGGTACCTATTACACCCATTCACCGATACAGGGCTGCTAATGAAAAAAAGGTTGTAGAGTTCTTGTAAAGATAATTGCAAGCGTTGCCATCATTAGTTGTCTCTTAGGAAGAGTAAATAAGTTCTTACATAATACATACTACTTAATCAACTTCTCCCAATTTGTATCTAGAGAGATTCATGTACACACACAATGTAATCGCATTACAAGACCTGAACTATTTCTTGTACTCTTTTTAAAACTTAAACAACAGGTGAATATCCTTAATATTTGAAATTAACTTACTCAATCTCTTCAAAATAAAGGTTGATTCGATTGTCAGGTAAGGATGCCCTGCAATCCACTGGACTGCCCGACACGTTATATTTTCCTCGTGCGTTACACGAGAACCATTGAGTATGATTGAACTAGAAGGACCGTGATGCATCGTAGTAGACACGTAAGTTTGGATGTGATCCTCCGATGTATGCCATCGTAGCTGTACAGGAGGGGACACATTGCCAACAACAGCGCACTCTACGTCGGTCTCCTCGCCATGGAGAAGTTCGATGATTTCACCGTTGTTTATCACGGTGCCTGCGCTACTCTTGCGTACCTCGATCTCCAGGAGGGGTACTAGGAATGAAGAAGAACAAGGATAGACAAATTATTATTATTAAGTTATTATTTGATATTTGGCGTCAAATAATAATAATACTAATAATAATAGATCACATTTATAACGCGCCTAATACATTGTTTCTAGGCGCAGTGGTGCTGTTGTCCCAAAAAGCGAAAAGCGAAAAGCGAACTGAATCACTGTAACCCTCGGGTCCCTCCTCCCAGTATAATTGATTGGGTGTGTGCAGGTGACCACTACACCGGGGTTTCCCCCTACTCTTCTATTCGAATAGTGTAGTGGGATCTTAACATGTACATGTGGGGATTCTCCTCTACACGGGGCCTCCATCTAACGTCCTATCCGAGGGACGGAGTGTGTTCCACTTAACATAGCCTGTGTCTATATAACACACACTGAACAGCCTATCTTACTATAGATTGACAAGTGCCTCGTCCACAAACCATGTATGCACTTCATGGCACTCCTTGCATATAGTCGCCACACCCACCATCCCACTTTGGCTTCCTGATTGAGCTGCCAAAGGAATTTCTCAACCAAGTGTTATGTAGTATTTGTATCAATCTCCCCTCCTTTCAGTCATTCACCTTTTATTCACCTTTCTCCCACCTACTCCATGATAAAACAGAACCCCATTATCCCTTTTATTATAAACATTTAACCATTAATGACCACCCCAGAGTTATAGCTTCAAGGATCGAACCACATTCTTAGAACTATAGGCGTGTCTGCACTATCTCGAGATTGCCAAATATCCAGCTATTTTGAACTATCCCGATCGAAATTATCCAGCTATTTGCGTCTTCATTAGACCGAAGTGGCAAATTAGCTGGATAGTTGGTCGGGATAATATCCCAAGATATCTCGGTCTAGTTTGCAAAATATCCTTCTATTTCCGAACTATCGGGATAGTTTGCGACCGTCTTCATTAGACCGAAGTACGGAGTCAATTATCCCGATCCCATCATGCACAACGATTTCCTGTTCGCACATGCGATCTATACCGCTCAGCGCTGACCTCGCAACCACTGACCTCGAGTAAACACGGAAAACCGCAAACTAGACCGAGATATCTTGGGATATTATCCCGACCAACTATCCAGCTAATTTGCTACTTCGGTCTAATGAAGACGCAAATAAGCTGGATAGTTTGCGATCGGGATAATTCAAATAGCTGGATATTTGGCAATCTCGAGATAGTGCAGACACGCCTTATGACTCATATGCCCAAACCCCAGTCACTTGCACTCTCCATAGCCACTCCCCATAATACCATGACAACCCTGACCATTGACCAATCATAATCATGTTTTAATCACCCATCCCAACATTGTTTCTCCCCCAAACTAGCCTGTTTGGAAAGTTGGCTAATCATGGAGGACTTGGATTTCAGCCATGAAACGCTGAACATAACATACGACGTGTAATAACAACCAGATATAGAATGTCATAGATTTGAGAGTTGCTGGACTTTGCTGAATAAATGGATCTGATTTGAAATGTACAAAGAACTTGTATCCAGCCTATTCATTGAAAGACTCCGTATTAAATAATAAGATCCATACACGACACAAGTACCAAGACAGAGAGCGAACCAGTTTAGAAACATATATGATATGGAACGAGATAGATAGAGAGAGAGAGAGAGAAAGAGAGAGCGAGAGATGTATGTATGGCAAGCCAAAATGTACAATAATCGAGGGGGAAAACAAATCCAGTTTATTGCCGAGAAACTTGGGCATTCCGTTTCCATCGTCTTTGTGGAATATATTGTACATGAACCGATAAAACTCTTTTATAGAAGCTTATACTTTTTGTTATCTTATCAACAGAACGCGGTAAATCTTTGAATGAATAGTGGGGCCATTAACAAAATAATGTAGGTTGCATTTTTCTTTTAGATTAAAGATTCTGTGTTCCATTTGCAGCCAGCATCCAATTCTGTAGAACTTTGCGGGAATTATGAATATGTCACGTATGTCCTATCTGAAAAGATGATTGGTACAACAAAATCGGAGAATAGCGTTAAAAAAACTAAAGCTTTTCGACTTGCACTCATCAGAGTAAATCGCATGAATGAAACAGAAAGTCGAAATCGATCAATATAACGGAAACTAAAATGAACGAGGCGTGAATATAGCGAGCTCTGATTGGCTGTCTAAGGTAACGGTAAATTTGGCTTATTGCCAGCCTGTTATACCGGGATAATCGCTAAAATAATATGAGCGTCCGAACAAACTCTTTGGCCCGAATTCACAAAGGAGGATTGTGAATTCGGGCCTTTCTGTCTGCATAGAAGCGGGTCAGTCAACTGAATGTGTGCTGCTTCGGGAATACGTAGATGAGTACAGTTTCTCGCTCGGCAGAGAACTTTTAAACCAAGATGAACAGTATTGTTCAGCGCAATCTTGGTTGTTCAGCAAGTGCTGACCGATGGCAGAGTTGGCGGTGTCTATCATACGGACGTTTCCCTATTTGCATGAGTTTGCATTACTTCTTGTAATGACCAAAATTAAACTGATCGACTTTTTGCGCAGCACAATATTTACGACCATTCGGTACTACGGTCTGAAAATTAGACTAGTATTAAATGGATTGCAATCACTAATGTCGATTTGTCATCTAATGGTCGTTATTTTCCCACTGAAAGACATTTTCAAGCCCTTTTATTTCGAGGGAAGTTCTAAATTAGTGTTATCTTTCAAATGCCATTGGAATTTAACTTTTTCATTTGTTTGGCCTGCAAATGGAACATACTGTAGTACCTTTAACGTATTCTCCCCCAACAAGTTATATGATATTTATGCATTTGTTATCCATTTAGAGTAAAGCTGAATGCGGTCTGCCCACTTGACCGAAGGCCCGCGAGGATGATTTTTCCCCTCAGATGTGTGTCCTTTCTTTGCATGCCTTGTAAATTTACGTCAATGCCCCCCCCCCCCTTTCCACTGAAAAACGTTCCGCTGCCTCTACTACATGTATAAATAAGAATCATAATTATATTATTATAAAGCGCATTATATTATGAGAGGCCTTCGATCACGCGGGCCTCCGAACTTGCGGTCCTTCGGTTAACTGGGCATAAACCAGATGAATACGGACAGTCCCAAGCCCCACATTGCTATAGGTGCTGAAACGCAATATTTTACCCAAAACAGTGTGTTTAATATGTATTGATAGATTACAATTACACCCCCCCCCCTATTCTCAATATTGCTAAGTAGTCTCTTCCCGTTTCAAAAGATAAAACAAAAGATTGATAGATCAATTGAAAGAGGAAGAAAATGTAGAAAAATATTGGTATTAAATTTCAATCATTTTTCCAATTGTCAAAAAACTAATAACTACTCACGTATTACATGTAGATAAGTTTTACTGCCAATGATTTGATGTGCACTGCGAGTCAAGATCTTGCAATTGTAAACGCCATCGTGGGAAAAGGTCACATTTAACAACACCAGATCTGTAAAATTGACGACGTATCCCTGCAGAGGGCTCTGCCACCCTGGACTGTTTGAAGACTTGATGAAGGCATACAGCGTCTTGAAACCCTGGGTTGAGTTTGTGATTTTCTGCCAATAGAGGGACCCTATGTTCGACCTGGTGATGTTTAAAAGGCATGGGATCGTGACGTTCCGGCCTGGTTGAACGTAGAGATCGCTTGCAGTATTTGACACGTGTGCTATTGTATGGAGAAGATTAAATTAAAACCCAAATTGAACAAACAGAAACAAAAGACGGCATATACATGCTTTGAGGGGCACGGATCAAACTATTGCCATAGATAACACTGAAACTAAGTTACCGGCATCATGTAGTCTCGAGTTAAGCTCCGAGCTATAGTTATGAGCGTGAACGATAACAATACTTCTAAATCTACTACTAATGATCCTGCTACTGTTCCTCCTAGTAATCATACAACTACTAATACAATATTAGTACTAATACAAATAATATAAATAACAAAACAAATAATATAGATACAAAAACAAATAATATAGATACAAAAACAAATAATATAGATGCAAAAACAACAAGAACAACAACAATAGTTATAATAATTATAATGACAACATCAATAATAATAACATTATATTTATGACATGATGAATACTACTACAATACTACTACTACTACCACTACTACTACTACTACTACTACTATTTAAATACTTCTACTAATTCTACACATAATACTACTACTTGTACAAATGGTGATGGTGATAATTATACAAAATGGTATGCTCAATTTGTGATAACACGTCCAAATTCACTGTTTGCGAGTTTTATACTCACATTAATTGTATTGCCACCAAAGACAAGTGCAGTGTCAGCAAATTAATAATTTTAAAAATTGAAACAGCACAGTATGATGAATGTAAGGTTAAGGAAAATATAAACAGTTATACTTACGATACTGAAGAGTGATGATGAAAAGCAGAGAGAACCAATTGAGCGGCCACATTTTCGATGATAAGTTTGATTCTGAGATATGATTAACGGAACAAGAAATATGTAAAACAAAAATAAAGATGAATATCAAAGTTATCCAACTTTGAAAGGGAAGAATATATACTAAAAACGTGGCAACAATGTTTGACCTCGATAAACCTCACCATTTTCTCCGGGCGTCTTTTTCATATTTTGTCGTGGTTGTCTAAAATAGTTTTCCGAGCCCTTTAATCAACTCGACAAAAGCCAACAACGAAACCCATCTTTGGTTTGTGATTGCAGAAATAACTTGTGTACACCCCCATAATAGGTTTGTTCTTTGAATTGGGTCCTTACAAATGTGTCATCATTATGATGACATTGGCAAGGCAAACAATTGAAAGATTATTCTGATTTTCTTTTCTTCGTGTACGACGAAACGTGAAATGAGCATTGATAAATATCACACAATTTTTTCCCCTTTGATGTGTATGTACTAATTATGGCGTGTATGCAGCGTTTGATGTGAATAGCTAAATGATATCAATATACCTGTATTTGTGTTAATATAAGAAAAACATAGTCCAATTAGTAAGTGAGAGAATACCAACTGCTACTAACAATGCACTTAAAATGTGTCTCAAACAAGTGATTGGATGCAAATGTATTCATATTTTGAAATACAAAATATGACATACCGCGTTCCATGGAGGGACTGTTTTGTTACGTGGCCAAGTATTAGAATGAGAAGATTAAGAAAGTTTACCTGGGTGGGAAGGATATTTATTTAATATTTGTGGTACTTTTGTTTATTTAGCTGAAAATAATGCGAATATAGGCTTTGATTAGGTGTAAAAAGGTAATGCATTTCATCTTGACCGTTTTACAAATGAAACACTCCTGAAAAGACGAGAAAATTGATTTCACACCTTTTTTCACCAAGTAATAAAGAAAAAACATGTTCATTTTGGAAAGATATACTGGGTACCCGTTCATTAAATGATATCAAATCAATGACTGTTCATTGCAAAAGGAAGTAACTATTAAAGAACCCCACTGAAGAAAATATGCAAAAGTTAAAAGATGTTCAAAATCAGATTGATAAGTTTTTAATTGAAAAATGTAAAGGAGCTTTCATCCGTTCCAGGGGGAAATGGTTAGAAGACGGGAAACAAAACAACTCATTATTTCTTGCAGCTTGAACAAAAATTGGTATACAAAAGAAGATTGATTGTATAGAAAAGTCAGGAAAGGAATTTTTAAACAGGAAAAGATATTATTAGAAATCTATAATTATTACACAGTTTTGTATAGTACACAAGGTAATACCGAAAAAGAAGAATATATTTATAATTTTGTTCGTAACGTTCACTTGACAACTTTAAAAGAAAATGAGGCATTAAGCTGTGAAGGTGACCTTACGGGAAAGTAATGTGCAGAAGCACTGTCTTCAGTGCATTATAACATAGCACCTCGAAGCGACGGCTTGAGTGAAGAGTTTTACAACTGTTTTTGGTCAGAGGTAAAATATTTAATAATCGATTATTTGAATTACGGATATGGTAAACAGTGTTCGTCACCAAGTCAAAAGCAAGCTGTTTTAAGATTGTTGTATAAACAACTTAATAAAATAAGTTTAAATAATTGGAGACTATAGGTGCCATCATTTCCACGGTTCAAAACTGGATTTATTTAAAAAAAAGGTCAGCAACAGAAAATGTCAGACTGACTCAAGATGTTATTGATTATTGTTTATCCACAAGAAGTTGCCTTGTATTATCATGTTTCTAGACTTCAAAAAAGCATACGATAATGTTAGCCATTCATTTTTAGTACGTGCTTTAAAGAAGTTTCATTTAAAAGAAGGTTTTCTTAAATGGGTTCAATCTTCGTATAGTAATAGAAAGGGGAAGGTAATGAATGATGGGTGGATGTGCAAGTCTTTCTCTATTGAGCAAGGGGTAAGACAGGGATGCCCATTGTCTTCTTTACTTTTCGTTATTGTAGCTGAATTTCTAGCATGTAAGATCCGACAAAACCAAGATATAAAAGGAATTGATATATTAGGTTCTGCATTGTTCGAATTAAAAGTGTCTCAATTTGCAGATGACACAACCATTTTTGTAAATAGTTCAGAATCATTGATTTAGATTATAGAAGAGGCCAGAAATGTTGGGGTAAATCGGGATAAGACTAAAGTAATGACGATCAATATAGATTATGCGAATGGCGAATGTGGGGAAAGTACTGACCAACCAAAATATTATTAGGAAATACATATCGGGAGAAATAAAAGGGAAAATGAATGTTTACTTTGGGATGAAAAAATCGAAATTGTTCAAAATATATTAACAAACTGGAAATAGAGAATAATAACGTTTTATGGTAAAGTAGTTGTTATTAAAGCCTTACTCGTTTCACAAATTGTTTATACGAAAACAATAGTATCTGTTGATAATTTTGTTATTAAATCATTGAATAAAAATATATATGCTTTTCTTTGGAGTTCAAAAAGAGAAAGAGTGAAAAGAAATGTGTATCAATAAACAGTTAGATGGTGGTCTTGATATGGTAGACATGTAATCGAAGATAAATTCTTTGTATTTACATTTGATAAAAAAATTATTGTATGAACTAACTCGTAGATGGAAATCATTATTCAGATATCGGATTGACAGGATTGGAATTTTTCCAGATATCTTACGATATAATTTGAATAAGGAAGATATGAAAATGCTGTTTATATAAAATGGACCGTCAGATTGAAATCAAAATCTTCTTGTTGCATGGTAAGAATTTGAATATCGAATTAAGTTGAGGTAAAACTAACAGAAATAGAAGAGGAAATATTATGGAAAAACAGCAATGTTAGATTAAAAAATTCTACATTATAAGTTTCAAAGTTGTAGGTAGCTGGAATTTGTAAAGTATATCGCGTGATTACAAATGGTAGTTGGAACGACTCGATTGTGTTAAATAGTAAAGTCGGTATTCATCAATTATAATTTGAGTTCGAATACGCAAAGTTGAAGGAATGTTTCCCATGCTATTGGTTAAATTAATTATACGTTCAAAAGAATGTTCAATTAAGTAGTACACAAAACGATTCAAATTTGATAAAAGTATCTACAAGAAATGTTGTTGATTTATTTAATTTCAAGACGAAACATTATTATTTATCCCTCCTGAAACAAAAACTTTTTTTTTTTAACACGTTACTCGTAATCTACTTGAATTTACCTTTTTCTTTCAATTGGCAGAAAGTATTCAATTTAAAATTTCAACAAATAGGAAATACAAGGATAAAGCAACAAATTATAAAGTATTACATAATATATTTACATCAAAACATAATTCATGCGGATGGCGTATATTGGAAATGATCATGGCCCCGTCTTACAAAGAGTTACGATCGATCCAAATCAATCGTAAGTCCTCCAATCAATCGCAAGTTTGCAGTCTCCTATATCTTATGTACATAGTTACGATTGATATCAATCGCAATTAGGTATGATTGATATCAACTCTTTGTAAGACGGGCCCCAGTGTGATACATGTAAAGAAACAGAAACTACTTTTCATGTCTTGTCCAAATTTAAGAAAGTTAGAGTTTTTTGGAAAATTATTGAAAACTTATATTACAATTACTTTCATGAACAAATAAATATTAATGAAAGAGCATTAGTTGAATAGGTTATTTTATTAAAAAAGGGAAAAACTTTGTGATAAACTTCATGTTAATTTAAGGACAATACATAATATGCATAATGTATAACAATTTCGGTTTGATGGTAAAGAGTACTTAGTAAAAGTCTGTTCTTTAATTACTTCAAAATGATATAGCAAATAACCAAAGCTTTTTATTGACGAAACACAAAGAATTTTTACAAGAAATGTTAAGGTTATAACTATTTATTAATTAATTTTGTCTTTTGTATTATGTTAAGATGTAAATTGATATAAATATATATGAAATGTAAAATATGTGAAATAAAACACCTCGGTAAGAGGACAAGAAAAAAAAATCAAATTAATGGCTCCATGGTAGAAGCGTCCACGTCGCAGGGCTGGAAACTGGGCAATATCCTGAGCTAATTCCGCCATCACCATCATTTGTGTCATCTACTCTTACCAGCAAGTAAATACACTGTCGCTCATAAAGGTGGAATTTTTTTTTTTTTATCCCAATTTATGGAACTATTAAAAAAAATAATTTAAAAATAATAGATCTAGATAATAGTATACATTCTCAGATTTAATTGAACAATAATTTGCCAATGTGTGTTTTGCGTGACTGCTAAAGCATGTGTACGCTACTATGCTTATCAACTAGGGGACCTATGCCCTTAAGTCATAAATGACAGTAATGAGGATTAATGCCCCACAAAAGGGCACTGATATAGCACATCGACACGGTTTTGATCCTGGGGCCTCACAGTTACGAGGCCATTGATTTGTCACTGAACCATGACTGTACGCAGCGGGGGCTAGGGTAGGGGGCAGTTTTCATAAATAAAAAAAAAACACAGAAAATGCAATACATTTTCAATAATTTATTGCATTTTACCCCGGTTCCCAACATAAAAATCTTCTGTGTGCCCATGCCTTGAGCCATAATGCATGGCCGTCCAGAAGATTTTTTTTTATTTTGGGGACCGGGGTAAAATGCAATAAATTATTTAAAATGTATTGCATTTTCTGTTTTTTTTTTAATTTATGGAAACTGCCCCCTACCCTAGCCCCCGCTGCGTACAGTCATGGTTCAGTGACAAAGCAATGGCCTCGTAACTGTGAGGCCCCAGGATCAAAACCGTGTCGATGTGCTATATTAGTGTCCTTTTGTGGGGCATTAATCCTCATTACTGTCATTTATGACTTGAGGGCGTAGGTCCCCTAGTTAATAAGCATAGTAGCATATACATGCTTTAGCAGTCCCGCAAAAAACACACATTGGCAAATTATTATTCAATAAAATCTGAGAATGTATACTATTATCTAGATCTATTATTTTTAAATAATTTTTAAAATAATTCCATGAATTGGGGTAAAACTAAAATATTCCACCTTTATGAGCGACAGTGTACTACATAATGATAGCTCCCACTGATTGTCGCTGGAAGCTTGGGTCCTTTTTAGGACGGAACAGTGAAACAACAACTCATTGGGAAGCTCTGCAATGAGAATGACTAGGTAGCATTATGTCTACAAGAGGCTCACAGAGGCCATTTACCCACGTACATTCTAAGGATCATGTAACAATAACCCCTCTACTGAATGGAAAATTCTGGTATTATCATTCAGGCAAGAACATTATCATTCCTATGTTTCTATTGAATTAGACCCACCCCCCCCCCCCCATCTTTCATTCATTGGAAGCATGCAAAGCTGGTGTTTATTTTTTGTCAGTCGTTTCTTTCTATTTCGTAGTTCATGCGTACATGTGAATTTTCTTCTTCTGGGCAGACTATTGAGTAATGGCAATTTTGCAATAGGAACGGCAACGAGCGCGGGAATACTCAGTCGATGATAATATGTACACAGGTATTTGTTTGCACAGGCAACCTTTGACTTGTGACACAAACAGTGAGATAGTTTCTCTCACAACAGTTCGAGCGGCTGGGTTGTATTTTACAACTATGATCCTTAGAATGTACGTGGGTAAAGGGCCTCAGCGATGCTCTTATAGACATAGGGAAATGTGTAAAGCAGGGCTCCCACTTAGCCGAGGTGGAACCACGAGTTGTGGCGAGCTGGTGCGTTCTTGTGGCAAGCCATTTTATCATTAAAACATATTTATTAATATCACGAAATCGAATTCTTGATATCACGAAATCGAATTCTTGATATCACGAATTCAATTCTTGATATCACGAATTCAATTATTGATATCAAGAATTACCATTGCTTCACAACGTAAAATTATTTCTTGATATCAAGAAATATTTGTGAATGATAAAACGGCTTCCTATAAGATGGAGCCAGCTCACCACAACTCGAGACTCCCACTCGGCTAAGTGGGAGCCCTGCTTAAGTGATGCGAGAAGTGATAGGTAGCCAGTGAAGTTTGTGAAGAACATGGGTATTGGGAGAAATACGAGGAACATAAGAAACAAGACGAGCTGCTGTGTTTTGGATACGCTGGAGCTTTGATATTTTTTTGCAGGAAGACCAAGTAGAAGGGAATTGCAACAATCTTAGCCTAGATGTGACGAAAGCATGGAAAAGACGATGGGCTGTATTCTGGTCGAAACGTTTACCTATTTTCCTTATAGCTACACAAGCAGATTTACAAATGGCAACAAGTTTTTTTGACAAAGTAAGGGAAGAATCCATAACAACACGAAGATTACGGGCCATAACGGATGGCTTAATTAAAGACTTATTTAAGAGCTAGTCACACATTGCAGATACAGTAACATCACTCAATCTCTACATGGGTTTAGTGACACAAACAATATGAAGACCTCTAATGTACATTTATGTTAATCAATGTTATTTACTTTGGTTATAAAACGTAAATGTATAATACAAATTGACGAGCCATACCAATTATAACATTCACGAATCGATGGGTGTAGATCCGTGATGTCACACTATTCATTAGGGGGTATGATATATTGTCTTATACCCCTAGATGAATAGAGTGACGTCACAGACCTGCACCCATGAACAAATCACCTTAGTACAAACTCATTATCTGGTATGCTATAACCTCGAACGCTTACTTTTCGGATAACATTAAAGCGATGCTTTAAACCAGGGTATGTGAACTAACAATACCTTGATTGAATCATACACTCCTGCACCCGAAGTATGACCCTGCCTGTGTTAGCACTTAAAGCAACACTGGTAGTGCTAGCTGGCGCTCCACGCGCAGGCGCACCAGCGTTCCAGGTACTAAGGCAGTGATTCACACAAAATAAATTCAAAGTAATTAATAATTCAAATGAGATAGGTCGCCACTCGGCTATAACAGAGCGGGTATCTGAGAAGGTATTCATCGTTTTGGAGAATTTCAAAGTAATTTAAAATTCAAATGAGATAGGTCGCCACTCGGCTATAAAAGAGCGGGGATCTGAGAAGGTATTATTTTCATTGCCTAATAATTCTGCTCGTGCATGATGATACCATTTCCAACATTCTACATGGCAGCAAGACTACCAGTGCATGTAATTGACATATAAATGTGCAATCTGAATGTAACAGTACAAGCTTCAGACTAACATAATAATATGTATTTTGTTTGTCTTGGTTGTATGAGGGCTTTACTAAATTAGGAGTGCAGACATAATGTAAACAGCATTATTATTGACTGGGCCTGGAAAATTATGTGTTACTTTTCAGGCTTTATTAAACCTTCTGATATATAACACATGTCACAATGTATCAAATGCATGTGAGTTAGATTGCAGTAAGGTAAACCTAATGTGAGAATGCTTTGTAACCAGACACAGACTGCTGGATTTCTGCAGTGTTGTTGTATTAGCTTGTTTGTTCTGTTATTCTATCCATTATATGATGACACTCTAGTGATGAGCAGATGAGTTGAACTTTAATGTTTTATCAGTATGCATGAAACAGTTTTGTGTTTTACCCTTAGATACAAATACATGTATTACTTTTTGAAGGGATGTTGTGATTTTACAATGGTTTTTGTCAATAAAGAGGTGAGTCTTTTAAACTCATAATATGTGACTACCCATTCGTTACCATAAGTGTGACATGTGGCGTCTTGAGGGATATGTTTTAGGTGCTTAAAGTAGGCTGAAAATAATGTTAGGGCTGTTTAACAGAAGGGTGAGTTTTCAGCACTACAGGTGTGATTTTTGCATTATGTGTGTGTGTGTGTGTGTGTTCTTTAACACTATATTGGGTGCAAAAGTGTTAGCACTAGTAGTGCCGTTTTCGGGGCTCTAAAAGGGGTTATCTAATGCACTAGAAGTATGGTTTTTGCGAGCTGCATGCGTCTTAGCACCAGAATTGTAAAAATGCTTACACTTAAAGTGTTTAAAGTAGCACTTGGACTGGTGTTGCATTAAAGCACGTGTACAAGCGCTACTTTAGCACAATTTGGGTAGTCCCTATGCGTGCCCTGACAGGTGCTGCCTCAAAATGTTGGGTGCTAAAATTAGCACTTAATTTTTAGAGTGTTCTGTAAACGGGGTCAAACTTTAATAAGTTGGATACACCCATACCAACAAAGTTTCTTGAAACCCCTTTCAGAGTATTACAACTTTAAGCAAGTGATCGTGGTAATACACTCGGCCATCTTTCGCGAATTCGGCCAAACACTCAGATAGAATCTTTCTTTCCACCCTGTCGAGGGCTCGATCTTCAAGCATGTACGAGTGTCCCCTCACTGGGAATATGTGCTCCATTTTGACCTTGTGTTCTACTGCAAGCTTTGTCGGAGCACCAAGAACAATACTTTTTTTTAAACCGACACACGAGTCGATAAACAGCTGCACTTTCTTCAGACAGCGTTCTATAGAGGAAGTTGTGTAGTGCGCTGGCGACTTGGTTTGACCCTCGTCCCATGTCCTGTTCTCCCAGGAATAGAAAGTCCATCTTCTGAATGCTGTGGTTCTTGGGACGTCTGTTTCGCCCTCGGCTTATGTTCAACGATGCCACGAACATACATACATATTTTGTAATAGGACAAATGTGTCAGCCCAATTCCATTTATGATTTAAAAGGGTGCCCCTGGCCATTAGTGATTATTAATTATTGACATAATTTCCTTGTCCTCACTTTATATCTCGTATTAATATGATCAAGTCGACAGAGAACACAGTGTTCCATACACATAACAATCCCAACACCAAATTACACACCTGGGAATAACTCACACACACAAGCCAACACACCTTCACCACTGGTTTTTCGCTGTTTTGCTTTGGATTTTTGTCAATTCTGCATAATCTTTCTGTCTTTTCCTAGGGTTATATTTGATATTTCAGAAACCTCAAGTCTTTCACCCATGATGAAATTGCCAGAAAATGGGGGTATTTCGAGACGAGAATAGTGCAGTCAAATTTGTACAGTCTGTCTGTGTTATTCTCTTTGTGTCAAACTCTCTGATTGGTAAAATTGCCACAAACTGGCAAGATTGGGTCAATCAGAGTACAGAATAAAAAGTTAGATATCGCGCCTTTTGGTTGAAATCTGAAAAAAGATCTAGCGCCCTTCATATCAATATTTTCATATTCTCATGAAACAATTATGAGGGAAAGTTTATGATTTAGTACATATAAGAGATAACTATTCAAATCGTGTAAAAACTGCAATTTGTTGAAAAAATGATTGAGCGCCTTTAGTTGCAAGCTCTTCATTTTGTTTAGGTCCTACATATAAAATGTGTACCGATATTTTAAACATAAATACGAGACTCACCTTAAATCGGTCACAGGTGCCGCACTCGGGTTCGTAATAACCTGCTTCTCAAAGGTATTGAGAAGCTTCCTAATACAGGTTGCAGAGTTTGTAAAAGCGGAATTATGCACATTAGACCATATTCCTAAAATATCTCAAGGTGTCATTGAGAACGCGGATTGTATCTTCTCCACAAAGGCCAACGATGAAACCCATTTTTGGTTTGTGATTGCGAAAATAATGTTCACCTAAATAGATTGGCTCTTTGAATTGGGTCCTTACAAATATATCATCATTATGATGACATTGACAAGGCAAACAATTGTAAGGTTCTACTGATTGCCTTTTCCACGTGTACGACGAAACGTGAAATTAACAAAGGTTAATATCACAAAAGTGTCCCCCCCCCCCTTTATGTAAGTATCATTTCTGGCGTGTATGCAGCGTTTGATATGAATAGCTAAATGATATCAATATATCTGTATTTGTGTTAATATGATAAAAACAGAGTCCAAATAGTGAGTATGAGATCACTGACTGATACTTGTGCATAATGATGCAAATGAAGTGATGGGATGATAAAGTATTTTGAAAAATAAAATGTGACATACCGCGTTCCATGGAGGGACTATTGTATTATATGTCTAGGTATTAACATGTGAATATAGTTTCCCGAGTAAGAAGGGCTAAACATTTTATTTTATTTTTGATAATTTGAATTATTTAAATGAAAATACTGTGAGGATTTGCTCTGATAACGTGTAAAAAGGGTAACGTATTTCATCTTGACCGTTTACAAAAACGAAAGTAATACAAAAAACAAGAATATTTGATTTCACACTTTTTGACCAAATAATGAAGAAATATGTGTTAATTTTAAAAAGATAACTGGATCCCCGTTCATTGAATGATACCTAAGTATGTATTAATCTACTAATTTATTGTTTTATAAGTTTATGAAAATGTAGGGCTACACTTTTATATTGGTTATAAAGGTAAAGTTCACTTCTTATCAAGTTATTTTTTTGGAAAAATAAACTGTCGAGAAGCATTACAATGATAAGATGTAGTATGTTTATTTATATATATATATATATATATATATATATATATATGTATATATGTACATATATATACGTATATATATGGGTATATATATAGTGAGTATGAGAATACTGACTGATACTTGTGCATAATGATGCAAATGAAGTGATGGGATGATACAGTTTTTCACATCCTCATGATAATGAGAAAATTACTCAATGTGTATATAGATAATAGGCACACCATGCCATGGAAGTTCGTTCCGGGCTATTCATCTTTCTATTGTCATTTGTCATAAAACTGTGTTATCTTTTACTGTGTATGTTTCAAATTTGAAATCACGAGATAGATATAAATTGTTAATTATATTGTGATTTAGTTTGGGGGTAATTCTCAATTTTAATTCAATACCAATCGTAAGAGATTTTTTTTCTCGTATTTCTGAATTTCTTTAAGGTATTGGTGCAATATTTTGTATGTGGTAAACATAAAAAGCTACTGATAACAATTAATGCATCAAAAAAGCAATATTCCTGTTATTTTGTTTTATTTTTCACTCTAAAATTATTAAACATCATGTTTTATTACAAACGTGATTAAAAAGTAAATTAGGGCCTCATTGAAAAAGTTCACCCTAATATCTATTAGGTTTTGATAGAAGCAGAACATTGAGAGAAAAACAATTAGTGAAATCGTTTGCAATATCCGATTAAAAATAGTAAAGATATGCATTTTAGAAGTTGCCATCATTGAAACACAATTGGCACCACTGTGACGTATATATTGCGAGCAACTATCAATTTTGCTCTGTATTGAGGACGGAATAGATTTGTTTTTCATACAGAGGTTGTTTACAAATCATGTTAATTTGTATTTAGGATGAATGTATGATTGAATATTTTTCAAACTAACCTTTTTAAAAATAAAAATAATGATGATAATAATAATGATTTTTTATCTTGATCGACCGCATAACTATCACGTCATCTATTGTATAGTGCTCTATACCATATACGACGTCACGGAATAAATTATTTTTCTTAACAGTAACATCATAGCAATGCCATATTTGGTCACATGTTGACCAATCACTGAACAGGATATCATTCATCAAAAACATGCATATAGGAGCTAGCAAGATATGTCACAGAGTAGCCAATTAATGTTTGATTGATCTTACCTTTCAAATTCGTAACTTAACACAATAAATTATTGGGTTTTGCTCAAACCTCCTGACATGTTTCTTTCATTTTGCTGCTTTTATAGAAACAAGTTATTGTCGGAATGGACTTTTTCTTTAAGACAGGCAAAGTACAAACAAGGAAAACAGACAAAACACCGAGATCATCTTGGTAATTAGTGCATATTGTTTCTACCGATCAGCACTCGTAAGTAACCAGGAAATGGGCAAATTGTTAGCTATACATGTATAGTAATACATGGGAAAGTCAGCCCTTACATTAAAGCGACTCGATAACATTGTCTCAAATTCTGAAACAAAATCCTGGATTTATTTCATGCTGCAATCATAATTATACATATTTAGGTCAGTCAGAAATCCCATGACCTTTACAATCGCCTCACTGAATATCCAGATATTTGTGATTGGAAGTTTGATTTTTCGTTTTACTGACGGCTTTTATAACACAGTCTTTAGGGGAGAATGAGTATGGTAAACAATTTTAAATCTGAGATACACGGTCCTACGTGCTACCAGTGTCTGTTATATGGTGTTTTATATCCCTTATCGTAAAATTGTTGAATTAGGAGTGTACACAACAAGAACAAGAATGGTTTTACTATAAAAGACGTTACCTGTCGACTACGTCGGAATAGTTCATTTTTATTGCTGATTTCAAATGCCTCCGCAAGGGCATCTCCCGCGGTGTCACGGCGCTCTTAAGCCATGCAATTTACGCCGTGCGATAATTGCACCACAATAAATGTAGCGCTAGCTAAACATTTGGGCCGTGCAATTTTCTTTCATTTCTTTTCGATCTGAATGTTAGATTTGAATGTGAGTATAAGGTTCATGTTATTACAGAAGTGTACAAGGATTGATACAGGTGGAAGTGGTACAAAACAAATATAACATGACCCATTCTTGGAACAAGCTAAAACTTTTCGCACTCAGGAACATCATTAGCTATTTTCTCCCTCGGGCCGATGGCCCTCGAGAGAATAGTACTAGTTGATGCTCCTTCGAAGCGAAAAGTTTCAGCTTGATCCTAGAGTGTCATTGTATATTTGTCTAATATTGAAGCCCTAAAAAAAAATCGCGCTTTCAAATGATCAAGAAGTGCCTCAAAAAAGTAAAATTATTTGAGTGACCGGTTTTACCACACTCGTTTTCCCCAATAGACTGTAGTGTTATGAAAACCGTTTGGCAAACGCAAAATTTGGTTTCGATTTTTTATTTTTCGAATGGATATTGTTCCAACTTGCACTTATTTTGTTTCTCTCGCATTTCTGTTGTTTAATACTAGCTATTTATCAGGGTGGACTCTTAACAAAATTGTTCGTATGTGTGATTATTAATCAAGCAAAATTATCATTATTAGAACTTAAATAATAATAATAATAATAATATCAATACGAACAGTTTAAATAGCGCTTGTGACATAAAAGTTTCAAAGCGCTGTACACTAATCAAAATTAATTCAAGAAAAATCAATATTACTAATGGAATTAACATTACTCAAATTACCAAGAAAACAAAATATTACTAACATAACTTAACAAATTAACATTACTTAAACTACCAAGAAGATCAAATATTACTAATATAACTCTTACCTTAACCTACGTAGATTCGATGGAGCACACTTTTAGAATACAACCCAATCGTTTGAACTGCTTTAAGAGAGACTGACTCGATGTTGGCGTTACTCACCAATGCTTTACAAACATCGAAATATGTACATGTCATCACCGACTGGGTATTCCCGCGCTCTTTTCCATTCCATTCCATATACGCATGAACTACAAAACACAAAGGAAAGACGGACAAAAAAACTCACCAGCTGAGCATGCTTCCAATAATAGAAAGAGAGGGGGGGGGGGGGGTTCGAAATCAGTAGTGGCACAGGTATGATAGTTGTTTTGCCTGAATAATGATACTACAATTTTCTATTCAGTAAAGGGGTTGTTTACTACATGGAACAAAGTACATTGAAGTTCATTTTGTTCAAATTTGTCTGGAGTTAATAGTCTTGTTCAGACGGATAAAATGATGCAAGTATGCACCTTTAGGAGTGCAGACCGATGCAACACTGGCAGCACCTTTAGGGGTTAAATCCTGCGGACCAAGCATGCCACTATCCGTACAACTGTAAGATTATACGTCTATCCTGCCGGCCAATCAGAACGCAGGAAACTGTACATCTATACAACTATACCAGTGGGGGATTCAAGGGGGGGGGGTGGGGCAAAGGTGAAAAAAGGGGAAAGGGGGGAGGGGAAAAGGAAAAAGGGAGAACAGAGGGAAAAGGAGGGGGAAAGAAAAGAGAGAGGAAAACAAAAGAAAAGGGAAGAGAGAACGAAGAAGAAAAGAGGAAAGAGAGAAAAGGCAAGAGGAGAAAAATGAGGGGAACGGAAGAAAGGGGAAGAGAGAAAAGGCGAAAAGGAATAAAGGGTGAAAAACGGAGAAGAGAAAAGGGGGGAAGGAGAAAAATAAGAAGGAAAAAGAAGGAGGATGATATTATAAAAACGTGTTGTGGCTGTATACTCCCAAATCACTTGTTGGCCACACTTTATATCAATTATAAAAACACCATATACAAATGGCTGTACGTACGAGACTAGCCCTTACAATGAGCGACAATAAGCCTGCGACTAATACGATAGAAGCCCACTGTTCTGTTAGAGGTTAGAGGAAGCCAGCCTCCAATAACGGGGCCATGGTATCTTACAACTGTCTAATCGAAAAGGAAAAAAAAACGCACTTCTCTGGTCAGGGTAACGGCGTATTAAGATATAGGAGTAAGATACTAAATGTTGATGTTTTTAAACGTTTCGTTTGACATTTTAGATAAATAATATCCACCCAATGCAAACACAATTACCAATTCGTTTTATTTGACAATAGTCAGAATATTTCTAAAAGTACCTAGGCCTACATCTATTTTGTTATATTTACTAAACTCAACATTATTGCGTGTTCCTAAAAAGGGCGTATTATAATCTCAAGTTCAAATCAAAATTTCAGGGCTCGAATTATACCAGCTTATTATATATTTGTTCTGATATAATAAGAAACGTTTATCGTCTGATTTGTCTCCTCTTTGTCACCCATGTTACATTTAAAGATATAGGTGAGTTCTGGTTTAAACAAAATATGAATTCTCACAAATAAATGTCATTTGCCAAACAATTTTGGTAGAAAATGTATACTGGCTGAGTAATGAGCATAATTATAAAAATTTGGAAATCAAGGTTAGTAGCCCCGACACGTCCGAGATGTCTTAAACGCTATATAAAAGCTGAATATTATTTTTCTCTGTACGGTTTGGAAATGATGCGAAGTTTAGTTCCTTCGTGTGAACTATGTAGTATTGAAGAAGAAAACATTTGAACGTTATGAATTCCTCACGAAGTAATAGTGTTTTCACATTAATTAACTGTAATCCACACATTGTGCACACATGTAGCAACATCGGGAATAATGTTTTCACAAGAAATCATGCGCTTATATATCCTTTTCTCAGGCATTAGGTACTACTATATCCTGCATCCAAAATTTGTTGGGTTTTGTTTGTTTGAGAGCTCGTCACATGACCATAAATATTTGACCTATTTTTAGAAAGTACTATATGAGAGTTTTTTATTATTTTTAATTTAATAACATTTTTTAAAATCCCAATTTAATGAAAACGAAATATTTTAAATATTTTTTGATAAAAATTGACATTTTTTTTGTTCTAAATTTTGTTTTCCACAATATATATATATATATATATATATTAAAAAAATACATTTTTGATGCAGGATATAAAACAAATATACCATACCTTCTATTCGAGGTACTGGTTAAATTATGGGCCTCGGTGACTCCAAAAGTACCATTTGCTTCGGGGCTGCGCCCCTCAGCAAATAGTACTATTGGATTCACCTCTTGAGCATAATTTTAACCAGAACCTCTCAAGGCAGTGTATATTTGTATACCAGTAGAAGATATTAGATTCGCTCTGTATTCATTTGAATTTGCATTTATTGATTCATCTGTCATAAAACATAAATTCTTTGTCCATAGGTTAAAAAATAAACAGCAGAAATATACATGACAAAGAAGTCTAAACAAGTGTACAATGACAAATATACATAATATGATTACAAAACAGAAGAAAGTACAATATAACTTTCAAGGAAGTTACTATAACCAATGTGTGTAAGCTGAAAAAAAAATCTTAACTGGCAATGATGCGTTGCCTGTATTTTGTCTTTTCGTAAAACATACTTGACAAAAGTGATGTCTGGGGACAAAATGTTATAAGGTCGCTTTTCAATGAGCATATGTCTAGATATCCGTTTACTCTCATTGTTTCCCACATATTATCAACTGAGAATTGAAAAGGCGTTACTTAGGTATTGAGGGGTTTGAACCTTTTTATTTACCATATCGTAGATATTATTTTTATTTTCAATTATTGAATATTTATTCTATTCTTTTATTTTTAAGAGTATGTTTAAACAAGAGTGCGTAGAACTGGATTTTATGTCATTTTCACCATTTTCTTATAATCAGACAAAAGGAAACGTGATAAAGTTGGTATAGTATGGTTTTTATTTTCCAAATCACAATGTAAAAACGTTACAAACAAAAAAGAAAAGTACATATAAAATTGCGAAATATAGGGAAAGTCTGGATAGCCCGCTCAGCTTTGTTGATATGACAAAACTGGGTCCATAAAATTGAATCTAAAGTGACCTTACAACTGAAATTTAAAAAATACAACAATTATACGCATAGTATCAACAATTTAAGACATTCTAGAAAACATAAAACACATCTAGAACTGTAATGAAGAGTATTATTGCCTGGCTCTCTTTTAATATCCTGTTGTATTTCTTTATGAGTTTGCTGAAATAAAGTAGATTATGTTGTTTACTTTTATATATGAAAGACAAGTTTATATTAAATATTTTTGTAAAGAATCAAAATACAGGTCATGCTACAACTACATAAAATTCCTGAGACCAGCAAAGTATTTTCGTATCTGAAATTAATTCCTCGAAATACTAGGAATTTAATGGATTGGTACTGAGTTGCAAACTAGAAAACGGATAACCTTTCCTGACCTAGTACTATTAAATTTAGCCTTTGACTAAGTTTAATCCTGAGAAAGTGGAAACCAATATTTTACACTTACACATAAACTAGCAAATTCAATCTAGACATTCACCAAATATTGAAAAGTAAAATAACAACTTATAACTATCTGTTTCAATTTGTATACAAATATATATATTTATATATATATATATATATGTTTATATAACCCCTTAACCAGAAAATGAATTACCTTGTTCTATAACTATATACCCCAAATAGATATTTCAAAATTTACTTATATAATATGAACATATCGCACTCACTTATGGTGTTATATACACTATGAACATGACGACAAAGAAAGCGGACAAAATATACAGTTCCTCTGGTAGACAAAGGAACATCCCTTCATTGCTATTATGTAAAAAGGTGAATGTGCATGTGACACCTGTTCTACACATTTGTACATAATAGCAGTGAAGTGTTGTTCCTTTGTCTACTTGAGGAACTGTATATTTTGTCCGCTTTCTTTGTCAGTCATGTTCATAGTGATATTCAACGGTACTTGCATCTGGTAAGATTTTCAGGATAGTACATCAAAGGTCAAAGGTCAAAGGTCACAGCATGTAATTTTCGGAAAGCTTTATCCACATAATATAAACCCCTACACCATAAATATTACCCAGTTCTATTTTCATATATCCAAACGAGATCAATTTTCTCTTATCGTGAGGATACAGTGCGATATGTTTTAAACAAATTGTCATGAAATCAATGTAATTTTGCTTTCCTTTATGTTCTACTTGTTGTTTAACCCTGATATAACAATGTTTCAATGTAATTAGGGCCTCTCTACTGACTATAGCACCCATTTATGGTAATGAATATTCACCCAAAATGTATCTTCCAACACTCATCCCTACTCTGACATACCCCCACAAAATATATCGACCATTAACTTTTATAATCATATGTACAGATTACAATAGCACCCACTTCCAGCCATATACGTATATAGTATATATATCAAATGATAATGATAAATACAATGATAGTCACACAATTGCATAGCGCTCGAAACTATTGTTCTTATCAGAGCACTTTATACTGTAATTAATATAACCCCAGTTATTAGATTCAATTTATAATCCCCACACGATGGCTCACATACTCCACAAGCACATAATGCTATTCTGACCCATTGAATGATTTGGTGGACAGCGGCATTAAGCGAGTTCGTAATTAGGATGTGCGCATGGGCAGATAAAGGTCATTCGTACCCAAATTGTAAAACCATTGAGATGAATATTCGGATCGTGCTCATGAAAGTTATGTAACCAGTATTCATTTATGCACCAACAGTACATTTATATGATACACAGGTGGAAGTATTCTTCTCAAGAGGCAAACAAAAGGTATTCACGAAGCACCTCCATTACTTTGGCAGTGATTATTCTAAAATGCACAGGTGGGAAGTATCCATCGTGTCTAAGATCTGTGGATATTTTGGGGTCATGCGGTCCAGAGCTATTTACGAACTCGCTTATTAATGTCGTGCCAAAGGATATTAGCGCCGGACACAGTGACGTATCCGCTAGACAGTGACTTTGTGAAACTCTATGGCCCGAATTCACAAAGCAAGGTTTGAGCTCAGACCAAGGTTTGTCGTCAAACCTCCTTTTGTTTCGCCAAACCTCCTTTTGTTCTTTACAAACCAGGTTCGTAAAGAAACGCATCAAAACGCGTCATATGACGTACATAAACCTCGGTTTGTCGACAAACCTCCTTTGTGAATTCGGGCCTTTGTGTTGAATAACATTTTTATACAATTCGGGAAAATGTTGTTCCTCATGTTATACTGTGCATTCACATATGTGAAATAACCATTTTATCTGTTGATAGTCAAAATGACAATGTATACAAGTGTAGGAGTAATAAGTACATGTAAAATACAGCACCCAAACCCTTACGCATAATTCAGTAACAGTAGTATAGAATTGATGTAGCGCATTTTGCCCCTGGATAGAAGCGCTGTACATGAGGCATGTTCAAGAACAATTTAGCGAACAAAACTTCTGTATAAATTTGATTTCAAATCCAGTTTGAAAAAACAAGAAATGAAGGAATGCTTTATTCTATATTTTGGGGGGACAAGTCCTGTTCGGCAACTTTGATTTATGTCCATATATTTCAAAGTTGTGTCTGAGCTTTTGATGACATCAGTAGTATTGGTCGTGCACCTACAAGCAATGTAACATAAGGAGAAATAGAGAGAGGGGGAGGGAGAGAGAGAGAGAGAGAGAGAGGGGGAGGGAGAGAGAGAGAGAGGGGGAGGGAGAGAGAGAGAGAGAGAGATAAAGGGGAGAGAGAGAGGGGGAGAAGGGGGGAGAGAGAGAGAGAGAGAGAGAGATAGAGGACAGTTAATTAAAGCTTTCCATGATGGAGAAAATATATAATCAAAGGCGTTGTGAGATTGCTGGCATTGCATTAATTATTTTGGGCATTACTGATTCAGCCCATTTGAAGTGCTTTACGGATCTTTCTTTTGTATTTCTTGTCCAATTTCATTCAAACTTTCACCAGTCTGCTTCTCTGATCTTTCTACTTTCTTTTAAAGTATATTAAGTTTGAATTTCCTCTTCTTCTTTATTCTTTAACTCATGTTTTTAATGTAATCTTTTATTTTCTTCATAGTACTTCATTAACCGTTAACCCATAAAATGCCAGTTTAATGTTTTGTTTAAGGTTGATTCGTATACATCCTCGCTATTCACAAATTACATGTATTTTTAAAGTGATTTGTACACTTTAATTCAAAGGATAGGAAATAGATTATGGCTTACCAATCCACTATTCCCTGATGGTGCCATATATGGTCGAGTAAATCCTTCATTATAGGTCGGCTAAAATTAAAACAAAGTGTCACAATGAAAATAATAATAACAGTTATAATAATGATGATAATAATACTACTACTAATAATAATATTAATGATAATCATAATGTTAATAATAATACTAATAATCATAATTATAATGATATTACTAAAAATAATAATAAATGATAATTATAATAATAATACTCTGTTCTTGGATAGCGCATACCAAATTATAACGTCTCTATATGCTTCTAAAAAGCCTTGGAAATTATTAACCCTAGCTTTAGCTCCGGCAACTGTTATCAGCGCACAGTGCATTTCAAGGAATAATCCTATCATATACCCATTCACCTCACCTGGGCCGAGGGTGGCAAATGTAGATTAATGTCTTGCCAAAGGATATTAGCGCCGCGGACCTTGTGATTCACAGTCGGGTGACATATCCACTCGATCACGGCATCTCTAATGATAATATTAATACCTGTTCCTCTACCATAAACTGACCAAAGAGCTTACTACACTATTATCATTATCATCACCCTGGTAACTGGATTCAATGGCATGTATTATTATTCTGCACATTACAGTGCACATTCTCCACTTCATGGGAGCATTCCAGCTCGTTTCCCTTCTTTCAGGCACATACATCCTAACCCAACAACAATGACGTACCTATCAGGTACCCATTTAACACCTGGGTGGAGAGGAGCAATGTAGATAAAATGCGTTATATCTATCAGGTCCAAATAGATATAACAATTTACCAAATATATCAATTACAAAGCGGTTTCTCGGCAAAATTTGTATGATCACGTATTAGTCAAAACATATACTCTTTCACATGATTGACAATAAGAGCTTCCATTTCATTTTTTGAGAGGGGGCGTTTCCAAAACTGGTCTTTACCTTTAATTTCTAACTTGATTCAACCCCGAAACCAACAATTGTATTAATCAGATAGTCTTTAAAAGATGGCATCTCTATATGGATGGAATTCTCTTTGCATACATAAGTTGTTGCTGTGTCGGGGACTTTCTGGCAAGCTTTTCAGTCATCAACATCAACTTTTGTTCGAAAAGTATGAATACAATTAGTAAACAGGTTTATATTCACAGAGAGTCAAATGGATTGCTTACCGCTGAGGTGTATGCACCATTGGAGTAGCCAGGCTTACGCGTGTGGCCGAGTTCCATGTCGGACGGGTAGTAGGCCAACGGATAAACGTCTCTGCGATTGCCGTTTCTAAACGGTATAGCTTCTCTCTCTCTGCCCAGTGGGGCAAGTCGACTGATTGACCTCTCTGAGTTTCTGCCATAAGACTTCATCCGACGCATTTCGAAGATCAATGCCACGAAGAGGAAAAATATGAGGAAGACGATTACCACACACCCGATGACAATGCCGGCTAGGGCTCCATCGCTGAGGGCTCCTGACTCAACTGTGTAATGTGTAAAAAAAATATATCAAACGGGGTAGACTATTAAAGAAAACTCTGCATTTTGTAAAGTGATATATAAAGGTTACTGAAGTGTTACAGTTGTGATAAGAAACCTTCAACTGCATTATGTGAAGTGATTTGCTGACAAATAAGACACCCCAATGCTATAATGGAAGGGGTTACAAAAGGCTTTCCAAACAGTTAGCTAACTGTAATAAGGCCCATCATTTGCATAGCTTGGGGTAATCTAAACAGATTTACTGAAAGAATTAGAAAGTTGCATCAATATAACTTTTTTTTTGGAATTAAAGGAACAAAAGCTTGCATTTAGTACAGAAACAAATCAGGACGTAGAGAGTTGAAAGCGCTATGAAAAGTGTTGTCTGGCTCCCAGTATGATAAGGGGTATTCCCCTACCCCCCCCCCCCTCCCCTCACACACACACATCACGTTCACCCCTCATTTTAATGGAATTTTAGACTCAACATTCTGATCTTAAATCCTTTTCCTATTGACTTTTTTGATATAGATATGATTGTGTCTTTAAGTTGAATGAGACACAATCTACTATACTACACCATTTAGTTTCCTGTAAATTAATGTTTGAAAGAAAAAAAAAGTTATATTGAAGTAAAAATATAGACCCACCTGGGGTGCATGTACTTCTTCCATTGCCGGTGAAGCCCGCGAGACATGAACACGAATAGGTGCCCACAGAGTTTGAGCAAGTAGCAAACTGGGCGCAAATACTTGCATTACTGCACTCGTTCATATCTGACAACAAAAAGGTTAATGCATGAACATTAATAGTGGCTAGACCGATACAAGGCACATGGCAACGATTCATAGAGATATTTTCTGTAACAAACCTTCTCGTCTACAGTTAATTTCTTCATCATTCCTTCAGTAAAGATTCCTACGGTGAAACGAAATATTCGAATCTTAAACTATGCATTGATAGATTTCAATTTTATGAACTATATCATCTTTCGATTTTGTTTTAAATTGTCAATGAAATACATTTTTTCTTTCATAAGTTGAGTTTGTTATGTATTTGATTTACAATCTGATTGACACAAACAAATGCTATTATTATATACTTAATTGGTTACAAATGAATTGGTCATCTTGATGAGATGATAAATGAGGGAGTCCTATAATTTTAATTAAAAAAAAAGCGCAACATTTTAAAATAAAATAGTGAGGCAGGGGATGGTTGCAGCTCCTCCCCGTTTGAACAACACTTTATTTTGTCCTATTATTGATATAAAACATAGAAAAAAGATCCCATGCCCTGAGAGAAAAAGCGATAGTCACCCAGGAAATAAATATCTTGAGGGAGATTCCCTTCAAGAAGAAGAAGGAGACAGCCAGAGAAAGAGAGAGGTGTGTTTTTTCTCCTTTTTTTCCTGTCTTTGTTCTTCTCTCCTCCCCCCCTATGAGACAGGTTACTACGTCATATCTGAACGAGCCTTAACTCATATCCTGCCATAAGGCTGCATGCACGCTACCTATATAGTGCTTTGTACATGCAAGCAAACCACTGTTTTACTGCCATGTGCGCCTCTGCACGCATTCGTCATAACAGTTATTGTTCATGCTGGTTGGACTGTGCTGTGTGTTTCGCATGCGCTATTCATAGAACCTTCGCGTTAATCAGTTTAGCTCAAAATAAACTGGCACTGGGGCTTGGCACAATGGGGATTAGCACTGTGTTATGATAAGAGTTAACCGGTGATCCAACTAACCTTCACATTGTCTTCCGCTATCTGGTGCAGGAGTGGTATCAATGAACCCCTCTTGACATGCACATGCAAAACTACCCTGGGTGTTGGTGCACTCTGCATACAAGCTACAGTCGTTTAATAAGCTATTGGAGCACTCATCCATATCTGGAAATAAAAAATTGTTATTTTAACAAATGTAATTGTGAAATATCCAGAGATTGTCTATATTTTCTCGAAAAGACAATAAGGGAAAACATTATTGAAAATGTAGGCCTAATTTATTTAGAAACACAATTAAAGAAAACAACCCCTTCCCCCAGGCCCCCCCCCCCCCGAACACAAAATGACAACCATACAGACAATTTTGCATGAGACTAGTTGTAACCATGGAAGCAAGATTCTAGAGAAAGCTGTGCTTTTTCAACTATGTGGTTTTCTAAAAAAAAAATGAAATATTGTATCCTAATCAGTCAATTTTTCGTCCTCTTTAGTCTACTGCAACAGCTCTAATGAAAATCGTAAACCTGTGGGCTTTGAATTTAGATAACAATAAGTTAAAAGGTGTTGCTTTCATTGATTTAAGGAAAGCATTTGACACTGTCGATCACAATATTCTGTTACATAAATTGACAACCATTGGATGTTCTGATACTAGTATTCAGTGGTTTGTATCATATCTGTCCGACCGGGAACAGATGGTTTGTTTTAAAGGGGCCACTTCGAGTTCCTCAAACGTTATGATGGGAGTCCCACAATGTTCGATTCTAGGGTCACTCTTGGGGGTTCGTGCGAAGCTAACCAATTTTTCCTATTTGCAAAATTAGGAAATTATGTTGACATGGCTATCGTTTTATTATGTATTCATACATGTAATGTATCCATTTTCAGCTATCTTGTGAATAACCTAAGTGTATTAGTTAAAGAGCAATTGAATGTAAATATGTATATAACAATTTTGGTATCCCGCGTGTCAAGCTATATCACATTATTAAATGAAAGTTTTCAATCATTTCTTTCTTCTTTCTTTCGAATACGTGGTTATCATCTGTTCTTTATTTTATTTTCATTAAACAAAAACAAAATGTTATATTTAAATTGAAAATTCCATTCACCTATTGATCAAGGATAATTTTTGAATGACCAGTTATTTCATGGGGATACCAATTTATTTGTATTGTATCTGTGTATATGCTTGTGTATTTATCTATTTTGTTTTTGATACTGTTATTTGTTTTATTCTTACCAAACAGGGTCTCATGGAAGACCACCAAATTGGTCATATGTGCCACCCTGTATAAATATCAGAAATAATTTGTGTTGTTAATACAAAAAGTATTGTAATGGTGTTTGGAGCAGGGCTGGGATTTTTTCCTTTCATGGACACTGCAGTATTATGTATTATCATGCTTTTCCGTATTTGTCTTTTGTACAGAAATGTAAGGAATCTTCTTTACATTTCCGTACGAAAGACAAATACGGTACTTGTTTGATTGTTGGTGATTTTTCTTCAAGTTTCCTTGAATTTTACATTTCTCTTGTCCTTGACACTTACACAATTCCTTATTTCCCCATAAAACAAGGACAATTCCTTCAACGTGGAATCCCTGATTTGTCGCCGGTGCATATGTCGGAGGAGCACTACTCACCAGTAACGGTTGTCCTTGATGGGATCAAGATAAAACCTCCAGTAGAGTCACCATTCACGAGACTCTCCGTAAACTCTTGGGCTGCCTCGGCTGCGGTAGGGGGTTGTATGGTCATGGGGCTTTCGGGTTCATCGAACATGAGATCAGCGTCGACTTCGAGACTCCCTAAAGAAAAGCCTCGGATGACTACGCCGATGAAGACGCTTCCATATCGGTTTCGGTATAAAGCAAATATCTGCAGATGATAAATGAATTTGATGAGCTAAAAATACATACCGAAATCTTAGATCTCGTAGGTGATGTATGTTACAACATAGCTTTATCTTGCTCTTAGAACATACTACGGAAAGGCGTTCTAACTTTACACAGAATTAAAGGTGTAAAATTGCCTTGTATTTGATAATGAGCACCCATTTCTACATTTGTATCATCTTCTTATGTTTTTTACCATAAGATAATTATTTATACAAAGCTTCTCAAGACATGGGTAATATTAAACAGCCCAAAGCAGAAGGCTTTCATGTTAAAATGATTTAAACCACCTTCTTACAAGAAGCCGATTATTACCAACCAAGTCATGAGAGCTAAAGTTGTGAACTGGTCAAAAAATTGCATTGTAAAAGAAACTTATTAAAAGTTCTTTGGAAAGGCTTATTATGCAATAAAGCACCAAGGAATTTGTGAATTTGAAATCATCCGTCGTAATGACAAGAATATTTGTAGGCATATTTCATATTTCTAATATGAGTACATTTAAATAACAATTATATCTTCTTTTTGTTAGGGGTGCATTTGCATTAGGATATTTGTCCAAACTGACATACAAAAAGATTGCTCACAGATTATTTGCACTCTCGACACTAGAAGTTCTATTTAAATGTCTTACGAAGTAACTTACGATGATAGTAAGGCGCTGCCTAACGTTCATAGATGCAGCTGAGGTAGGATTGTTGACGATGTCTTGAAAATCTGTGTTGCTTTCGTACTGCACGATCACAATGCTCAAAGAGAAAGTGCGGCGAGGTACTTGAATTTATAAATGAATGAATAAGAGAGTAAAGATGAATAGATTCAATAGGCCATTTCAGTATATTAATTGAATTTAATGTATACGTGTGTGTTCAGTGCCTTGTTATACAATATTTCAGTCCTCTGTTACGAATACTTGTATTTCAAAATAATGCAAATTGCATTTATAACCCGTTGTTAGGTAGGCCAAGACAACTTTTTTGTCCAACCTAGTAACAATTAATGTATTAAAGTTGCATTCTGATTATTGGGATACAATGATATATAGTAAAACAGGTGAATGTATACTTCGTCGCTAGGTAAAGGTGTAATAAAGATGAATACATTTTGAAAATGATGTATTATATCAAAACAAATGAAAGAAACAAAGATAAAATATTTATTTTCAAACATTGTCTCATTACTCGATATTCATCCAAGGCCTTGTTCTCCTGCATGGGATTTTAAAATAGTTATTTAGCAAAAAGCAGTATTTATAATTGTGCTCTCTTTTCAATATACGACGCACTCATGACATTTATTTAGTATCACCAATTTGCAGGTTAGCCCAAATTTTGAAATGCAACATGTACAGCTTCCTAATTTATATGATTGCTGGTACAGTTAATAAGAATAAGAAATACAGTGTACAACATATTGGGTAATGTAAGTGTAAGGTGCGGAAAAAGCCACTGCAAATTTAATTTATTGAAATACACTGAGCAAAAAAAGAAAGGTAGACAATACTTATTGTTAAGATTTTCAAATACATATTTGATAAAGCTAATATCTTCCATATATAAAAATAAACGTAAATTAATCTTCTTTATTCGTGGTATGCAGTTACAATCATACTGTCCACGCATGGGTGAGCATAGCCATTTAACAATAAACGAGTCTATTATATATGAAACAGAATTGCAAAGATGGGTCCATCTGTCCATTCAAATATTGATGAGCACGAATGCCTGTTTTCAGGGCAGCGTTTCTAGAAACCATCACAAGTTCACGCCTTTCAATATGATGTCGATGAACTTGTACTTACGACGGTCTCGTGAAACGACGCCAAACTAGGCTGTCGATCGCTCACCTCACTCACTCAGTCCCGAATTCACAAAGGAGGTTTGTCGACAAACCGAGGTTTATGTACTTCATATGAAACGTTTTGATGAGTTTTTTTACAAACCTGGTTTGTATAAACGCGTCGAAACGCGTCATATGACGCACGAAAACCAAGGTTTGTCGACAACCCTCCTTTGTGAATTCGGGCCTCAGACTTTGTCAGGCGTTATATTCGGGGTTATACTGCATGTACTTGTCATGTCGGCTCCAGCTAGTCTGTAATCGTATTTGTTAAGACTAGTTGGTAGCCCTAGGTGATTTTACATCATGTTAGTTCATTATATTGTAAGTGGAGAAATGAATGAATGTAGGACTTTACCTCTGCAGACACCGTTAGCGTTCCTCATCGAATTCCCGCTACATTCACACACGTTAGTGTCGGTATTACAGCTCTCCCTTGTGGGGCATCTGGTATTACTACTACAGCCAGCCTTGGCTGTTAATAGTGGGTCGAAAACGACAAAGCATATGCAGTAAGATAGAAGGGAATATTAAAAAGAAAACACTAAAGTGATCTATGACGTAGGTATCTGGAATTTTTTCGAATTCCTACATGAAAATATGCTAACGCATACAAATTATTGAACTTCGATCATCCCTTTTATTTTTGTATTTCCCCATGATCGTTCATTAGGTGAAGTCCTAATAAAAAAGTCCCATGTTCGTACATTGAGTTTGTTCTAACATGTTTTACACATCCGGTGTCAACAATTTAATGATAGATCTTAAGACAGGGTTCCCAGCAATCTTGGAAATCGGGGTAAACAGTAAATTGACATGTGAGTTTCCTTTTTCCGAGCTAGGGAAAAAAATCATGAAATTTCTGAAGAAAAAAATCACCCAAATATGGGGAAAATGAAGGAATTTCACTGACTCCAGAATAAACTAGTCAGATGTCTTAGGCCTAAATTAAAAAACATTGAAAATTTACGTAAAGACGAGATGAAAAGATATATACATCGAGACAAATTTCAAATTTGGAATCCGTTGGCATATTGCCTAACAGTCTGGATATTTACATGTTTTTCAGTTGGTGGTCATTCAGTGCTGTCCGTCCGTGAATTAAATGCCACGCATGCGCAGTGTTAAAAATGGCGACATGTGACAGCCTCAACAGCTATACTGTTACTTTCACGGGCAAATGTTGGGTAGAAGTAATTTTTAGCCGTGTTTCGTGTGTGGATTTGAAAAATGATTTTCAAAGATTATTCAACAATTTTCCATCTGAAAAAAATGTCGAGCTGCTTAATGTGCAGGTGCCTGTTGGCCCAAATGGACCGTGGGTAACTGTCGAGGCTGCAGAATCGATGATAGTGCTGGCAAAGATGTTCGTGCTTTCATAAACAAGTACATTTTGGTGTATTTATGTTTATTTATTCATATATTAGTATAAACAGTAAAAAGTAGAATGTGTACAGGAAGACACATTTTTAAAATTGTACATAAACCAGGCCTTCTCAACTGGCGGCGCGCGCGCCACTCGTGGCGCTTGCTGTCAGTCAGAGTGGCGCGCGGCTGTTAATACAAATTAAAAATTAAAAATTAAAGAAAGAACAACATTAACAAATTATATTTTAAAATAAAAAAACTCAGAAAAATCAAAGAGTCGCAGTCGAAGTTGAGCCCAAAATGTAGGCAAGCCATTTTGTTTGTTTGATTTTCACTTCATTTTGACATTTTCCGTGTTTATTGCACCAAAATAACTACATATAAATTAACTTCCAGTGTAGATTTTAGCCAGGAATTGTACTAATTATTTCACATCAATATGAAATTATGATTGATGATATATGGAACAAAAAGGTGTTAAAAATGCCACATCTGGGCCTCAAAAAAGCCCTAAAATCCACGAGCTTCCGGGGGCTTTGCCCTCTGGACCCCATCCGGTATCGGCTCGGTCGCTACGCTCCCTCGTAACACAGTCACCAAACATACAGGTTGGCACTTCAACCTCAATTCATTTTTGTTTTGGCGCTTCTAATAAACTAGTTGAGAAGGCCTGACATAAACACTTCCAAAGATGTTGGGGGCTTCCATAAACAAGTACATTTCGGTGTGTGGCAGCAGTGGATTCAAATCATGTAAACACTTGTATTGTTGTTTATTTATTCAGATATTGTTTCTGTATTAAATATTCCAGCAAATGTAAGTTAATGCTAAATATATTACTCATTGCGGATATAGTATCGAAAATAATATCGCTAGTGATATTCGTTTGTCTCGCAATGTGGTCAATAAGGAATCTAAAAGTTCACGACGTTTCGTGTGCATCTGCAACACTTCACCTGGTGATAATAACTACTGTAAACAAGGGTCTTTTATACTCTACGGGAGGACCGGCGGAGCGGTCCATAATTCGATCGATAATTGGAACAATAACGCACAATGCCTATTGGTCGACGCACACGGTGATCGATCAATCACCAGGCCGCTGGATTCATGTTGCTGGATTCATGCCGCTGGATTCATGTCGCTGGATTCATGCCGCTGGATTCATGTCGCTGGATTCATGTCGCTGGATTCATGTCGCTGGATTCATGCCGCTGGACACATGTCCCCTCTCTTGCATGCCTCGTGTTTGGAAGAGATACGTAGATGACACCTTTTTAGAAAACTACATGGGGTATGGACTATGTTGCGTGTTAACTAGTAATCCCACACAATTCCCTTTTTTAATTAAACTACTAAAAAGCAGTATCCCTCCAGACAAGAAAACACTTAATAAATGATCACATCCAGACAAATTGATTATGGTTAAAAACTGGTTCTATATTCTATAATTTCACATAAGAAACAATGATTACAGAATTATCAAGAACCTCTTCTGTCTATCTCAACAGTGACAGACAATTAAACTACCACTAGACCCTTGGTAGTTACTATTAATAATCAAACATAGATAACTTCCAACAGCACAGATAATATAAAGGAGACTCAACTTAGTCACTATGGTATTAATGATTACCGCTTAATACAAGTCTCGAAATATCAGGAGTCCTGTTCAGTACAACTTAAGACAGTACTAAAACAAGTCAGTTAAATATCATTCACACTCCATGAATAATAACAGTCAAAAAAATACTACTCAAATCTAAGCGTTTAGATTTACCTACATAGGCACGAAATATTGTGGTTCAAGAAACCACTAAACAAATCTCTACTTGTGTATGTGTACGGAATGCACAACACGAGAATACAACAATATATCGGTGGATCTAGACTATAGCAGATCTAGATCAGTAGACCAGGCATAGGCCTAGAACTAGTGCAATTATAAACATGTAAAATATGTGTTAGTAAGCGTACGCACTCAACAACAGGCACTCAGTCACTCAAAATAAGGCATCACAATGATAAACAATGCAATGCATAAATCACAATATAATTAACGTTACGTGAGTCATTGGAGTTGAATTCAAAGTAGATCTTCTTCAAGTTCTAGATAGATGTAGAAACTAGCTAGTCGAAAACGGTGGTCGATGAGCTGGTTGTCGATCGCGTAGGATATGCAGACGAGGATCGACGCTAGGTGAATACCACGATGATGAAGACGATGATGAAGACAACGATGATGAAGACGACGCTGGTGAAGACAGCGATGATGAAGTCGACGATGAAGACGACGCTGGTGAAGGCAGCGATGATGAAGTCGACGATGATGAAGACAACGGTGATGAAAACGATGATGAATCAGTTAACAGATGAATACAATGATGATGCAGTCAATGTCAATAGATCAACTTCAGTGACTTGCGATGCAGGTCGAAGAATCAAATGTCGAGACAATATATATCATATGAAGTCGATGATAAAAGGTTGTCAAACAATAATGCAGGTGAGAAAAGCTTTAGATCATATTAAATGTTCTATTCTCACTGCTGGTGAATTAAGGTGTCGTCAATGCTGAACATCGAGAGAGTCAAAATATATCTTGCAAAACGTACAAAATGTAAATAGGTGAGCACGTCCACCGGGAATGGTCCGGGGACGTAGTAGTTCAATCCTCGTTGGATACAGATTTTACAGGTACAAATATCAACACAATAACAGCATGTGCGTATACCAATATCAAAACAGCTCACTGATTCCCGCACAGGAAAACCAGAAGAGCGCCAATCAACTACAGCGCGATTGGTTCAAAACAAGCGCACATGTATGTTAATTAAGCACGTGATCTAAATACTTATGAATAAATACGCGTACATCTATGTTAATTGGTCATGTGATCAAAATACTAATGAATAAACATCGTTCAGTAATAAATCAAGTTAAAACCAGTTCTGAGGACATGGCGTAATACCAAATCCTCGAACTCTCCATGACTTCTAAAGCGGCCATTTTGGATTAAAAACACAATATGTATACCAGTGAATTATAAATGAATGCACTGTAACATTAGTCGCTACATTAACCCCCCTACCAGAACCGAGCTTGCGTAAGCTCCGAGGGGCGAAAATACACAATTAAAAATATAAAGGAAACATATATGTACAAAATACATTAATATACATGAAAATAACCACTATTTATGCGACACGTTCAATGTAGTGAACCTGAACGTACCTCTGCGGCCAGTGGACGTGGCGGCCTGAACGTGTGACACGCGCAGTAGATCGCGATTTCACCGGAGCAGGAGCAGGCGTAGGAGCAGGCACAGAGGTTGCGCGAAGTGCTGTGCGCAGAGGGGAGGAGACGGTAGGCTCTCCCTCTAGAGGCACGTCAGCCGCGGTAGTCCTAGCTGAAACGCTTTCCAAAAACGCGGGTTTCAGTCGATCAATGCTTACAGAAACATGCTTGCCCTTTTGCTCAATAACGAAAAACTTCGGGTTTCGTTTGAGAACCTTGAACGGACCCAAATACGGAGGCTGTAATGGCTTACGGACAGCATCGATACGCAAGAAAATATGCGTACAAGTATCGAGAGACCTATGTACAAAACTGGTCTGTGGTGACCTACGTGTCGCTGTAGGCGCTAAAGCAGACATATGGTCCTTCAAGCGTTGGACGTAGTCGGCGGGGTCAACAGTATCGTGTCGTGTAGGCACTATCAGCTGGCCTGGAAGACGCAACGCCGTCCCGTAGACGAGTTCGGCAGCGGAAGCCCCGATGTCTTCCTTAATAGCTGCGCGAATACCCAACATGACCAATGGTAGGTATTCTTGCCAACGGTTCGGCTCGGGTTGAGATTTGAGAGAGGCCTTCAGTTGCCGATGGAACCGTTCCACCATACCGTTGGCCTGCGGGTGGTAGGCCGTGGTGGCTATGGTCCGACAACCGAGCAAATTAGCTAAAGCAGTGAAAAGCGCCGATTGAAACTGACGACCTCGATCATGCGTAATCGTGGCTGGAGCTCCAAAGCGAGCTACCCAGTTCTCCACTAGAGCTATGGCTACTGTCTCGGCAGTGGCATCTGCTATCGGGATCGCTTCGGGCCAACGGGTGAACCTGTCGATACAAGTCAGCAGATAAATGTGCCCTTTCGAGGGCGGTAGTGGCCCAACAAGATCAATATGAACGTGTGCAAAACGGGCATCGGGGTTGGCAAAAGTGCCAAGCGGTGAGTGCGTATGACGTTGGATTTTTGCGCGCTGACATGGGATGCAAGTACGCGCCCATGCACAAATGTCCTTGTTCATACCTCTCCACACAAAACGGGCCGCGATTAGCTTTTGCGAAGCTTTAATACCCGGATGCGCGAGATTGTGCAGATTGTCAAACAACGATCGACGGTGCGCTACCGATACATACGGCCGTGGATGCCCTGTGGACATGTCGCACCAAATGTGCGCGTCCCCTTCTGGAAGGAGGACCTTCTCAAATTTGAGCGAGGTTGACGTGTCTGAGCGCAGAGCAGCGAGCTCGACGTCATCGACTTGGTCGGTCGCGACTACACGCAGGTTAATCGAGTTCGGTAATTGCACTGAGTCAATCTCGGTGCGAGAAAGTGCATCAGCTACCTGATTATCAACGCCTCGAATATGGCGTATGTCGGAGGTAAACTGTGACACGTAATCGAGTTGCCGCGCTTCCCTAGGGGAATGTCGATCGGGCGATGTCTTGAGTGCGAAGGTAAGAGGCTTGTGGTCTGTAAAAACAAAAAAATCACGCCCCTCTAAGAAGTATCGGAAATGGCGTATTCCGAGGTAAATGGCTAGCAGCTCTCGACCAAAGGTACTATACCTAGTCTCGGGAGGCTTGAGGCGGCGAGAAAAGAACGCAAGCGGTCGCCACTCCCCTTCATGGAGTTGCTGTAACACACCACCTATGGCGAGATCAGAAGCGTCTACCGCGAGGCTTGTAGGTAGCTCAACAGACGGGTATGTAAGCATCGTGACGTTCGCGAGGTCCTCTTTGACAGCCGCGAAAGCAGAGTCGCACACAGGGGACCAATCTAACGCCTTTCGAGAGCGCTTAGGTTGCTTGCGCAGTAAATCAGTCAAGGCGGCCAGCGAGGATGCGCACTTAGGCATAAATCGGCGGTAAAAATTAACCATGCCTAAGAACCGGCGCAGCTGGCGTAGCGAGGTAGGGCGCGGAAATTTGCGAATTACCGTGACCTTGTCATCCATCGGGGATACGCCCTGGGCATTCACATGGTGCCCTAGAAAGTCAAGTGCTTCGACTCCAAACTGGCATTTGTCAGGATGCACTACTACTCCATAATCACGGAGGCTTGCGAACAGCTGGCGCAAATGAGTCTCGTGCTGTTCGGGATTCTCGCTGGCAACAAGAATATCATCAAGATACACGAATACAAATGGCAGGTCACGGACGACCCTATCAATAAACCTTTGAAAGGTTTGCGCCGCGTTGCGTAGTCCGAATGGCATGCGTCGGAAATGGAATAACCCAAAAGGGGTTGTCAGCGCGGTCTTCTTCACATCATCAGGGTGTACGGGGATCTGATGATATGCGCGCACTAAGTCAACTTTGGAAAATACGCACTTGTCTCGCAACTGTGCGGCAAAGTCGTGAAGGTGCGGAATGGGATAGCGATCCGGGACGGTCACGCGATTAAGAGCGCGGTAATCGCCACATGGTCGCCAACCGCCTGACTTCTTTGGCACCATGTGGAGCGGCGACGCCCATGAACTATCTGAAGGCTCGACAATGCCCAAATCGAGTAACCGACCAAACTCGTCTTTAGCGATCTTGTGTTTGTCCGGCGCTAAGCGTCGAGGTCGTGCCGAAACGGGTGGGCCGGTTGTGAGTATTCTGTGTGTGACGTCATGTTTCATCGGACAGTTCTTAAACATGGGCCGAGTTATTTCCGTGAACTCGGCAAGTAAGCGCTTGTAGACAGAATCGGAGTCTACCTGCACTATAGTGAGGTTCAGTGACGGAAAGTCGGAGGCGATGCCATTAACGGACAGGCTAGTGGTGGCATCCCAAAGTCGGTTTGTGCGCAAATCAACCAATAAGCCATAATGTCTCAAGAAATCTGCGCCGAGGATAGGCTGCGAAACATCGGCCAATATGAATGACCACTTAAACGAACGCCGCAGCCCAATACACACTGTGAGCTCACGCTGCCCATATGTGCATATGCGCGTCTTGTTTGCAGCCTGCAAAACGAGTGGCATAAGGTGCCTCTTATCAGCGGTGTTGGAAGGAATTACGCTTACCGCGGCACCCGTATCAACCAAAAATCGTGTCCCAGAATCTCTATCTGTGACATAGAACAAGCGACCGTCACGAAGAGGGCCAGTGAGGGGTGTCGCGCCCACCTCCTGGCCTAGTTGTTTTCCGCCGGCTTGCTATATGTGCATGGCGGGCGGCACTGGTGAGCCTTGTCACCCCACTTCTCATGATACCAGCAAACTTCAGAAGTGCTCGCTGATTTATAGCCGGATGAGTCGCGCTTCCTGTTGCTGCTCATGCTGCTCATGCTGCTGCTTCGGCTCCGCATGCAACCGATAGTGGCGGTCAATTCCTTGACCAATTTCGTGAGCGCAGCAACTTGGTGCTGAAGAGTATTGGGTTCAGTCATGACGCCGCGCCACGTCCACTGTTTACACAACTAAATTCAATGTATCAGTAAGAAATGTGATTATCTAATGGTAAAAAAAAAATATTAATAAGCAAAGGTAACCTAACTTAATGTTTCTTATCTCAGGGGGATCACGTCGGGGTCACCAATTTAGTAAACTACATTGGGGTATGGACTATGTTGCGTGTTAACTAGTAATCCCACACAATTCCCTTTTTTAATTAAACTACTAAAAAGCAGTATCCCTCCAGACAAGAAAACACTTAATAAATGATCACATCCAGACAAATTGATTATGGTTAAAAACTGGTTCTATATTCTATAATTTCACATAAGAAACAATGATTACAGAATTATCAAGAACCTCTTCTGTCTATCTCAACAGTGACAGACAATTAAACTACCACTAGACCCTTGGTAGTTACTATTAATAATCAAACATAGATAACTTCCAACAGCACAGATAATATAAAGGAGACTCAACTTAGTCACTATGGTATTAATGATTACCGCTTAATACAAGTCTCGAAATATCAGGAGTCCTGTTCAGTACAACTTAAGACAGTACTAAAACAAGTCAGTTAAATATCATTCACACTCCATGAATAATAACAGTCAAGAAAATACTACTCAAATCTAAGCGTTTAGATTTACCTACATAGGCACGAAATATTGTGGTTCAAGAAACCACTAAACAAATCTCTACTTGTGTATGTGTACGGAATGCACAACACGAGAATACAACAATATATCGGTGGATCTAGACTATAGCAGATCTAGATCAGTAGACCAGGCATAGGCCTAGAACTAGTGCAATTATAAACATGTAAAATATGTGTTAGTAAGCGTACGCACTCAACAACAGGCACTCAGTCACTCAAAATAAGGCATCACAATGATAAACAATGCAATGCATAAATCACAATATAATTAACGTTACGTGAGTCATTGGAGTTGAATTCAAAGTAGATCTTCTTCAAGTTCTAGATAGATGTAGAAACTAGCTAGTCGAAAACGGTGGTCGATGAGCTGGTTGTCGATCGCGTAGGATATGCAGACGAGGATCGACGCTAGGTGAATACCACGATGATGAAGACGATGATGAAGACAACGATGATGAAGACGACGCTGGTGAAGACAGCGATGATGAAGTCGACGATGAAGACGACGCTGGTGAAGGCAGCGATGATGAAGTCGACGATGATGAAGACAACGGTGATGAAAACGATGATGAATCAGTTAACAGATGAATACAATGATGATGCAGTCAATGTCAATAGATCAACTTCAGTGACTTGCGATGCAGGTCGAAGAATCAAATGTCGAGACAATATATATCATATGAAGTCGATGATAAAAGGTTGTCAAACAATAATGCAGGTGAGAAAAGCTTTAGATCATATTAAATGTTCTATTCTCACTGCTGGTGAATTAAGGTGTCGTCAATGCTGAACATCGAGAGAGTCAAAATATATCTTGCAAAACGTACAAAATGTAAATAGGTGAGCACGTCCACCGGGAATGGTCCGGGGACGTAGTAGTTCAATCCTCGTTGGATACAGATTTTACAGGTACAAATATCAACACAATAACAGCATGTGCGTATACCAATATCAAAACAGCTCACTGATTCCCGCACAGGAAAACCAGAAGAGCGCCAATCAACTACAGCGCGATTGGTTCAAAACAAGCGCACATGTATGTTAATTAAGCACGTGATCTAAATACTTATGAATAAATACGCGTACATCTATGTTAATTGGTCATGTGATCAAAATACTAATGAATAAACATCGTTCAGTAATAAATCAAGTTAAAACCAGTTCTGAGGACATGGCGTAATACCAAATCCTCGAACTCTCCATGACTTCTAAAGCGGCCATTTTGGATTAAAAACACAATATGTATACCAGTGAATTATAAATGAATGCACTGTAACATTAGTCGCTACACCTTCATCATATTTCTCATCTCTGAAACAGATAAGCTGCTTAAACACATGAATAGCCTTGAACCAACCATCCAGTTCACATCAGAGATAGAGTGAGAAGGGAAGATAGCATTCTTAGACACTCTAGTTCATAGACACGACAACCATAGGCTCTCCACCTCAGTCTATAGGAAGCCTACCCACACAGACCAGTACATAGCATTTGACTCTCACCATCCCATATCGGTGAAGAGAGGTCTAGTGAAATGTCTATTTGACAGAGCTTCACGCATTGTGACAAGTCCACACCAGCCATGCAAAGAACGGACCCGTGTTCGCAGTGCCCTAAGTCTCAACGGTTACCCACGCCGTTTTATACACAATACCAAGAATAGATCGTCGGAACCCAGGGATCAGAAGGTATACAAGACTTTTACAGTCTTGCCGTACATTGATGGGGTCTCCCAACAACTCAAGCGCCGCCTAGAGAGCCATGGCATTCGAACGGTTTTCAGATCAGATACCACCCTACGTCAACAACTTACACGCCCCAAGGATCCAATTCCTCCACATAGACGGGACGGCATTGTGTACAACATCCCTTGTAAAGGATGTGATAGATCCTACATCGGTGAAACTGCCCGTCCGATAAAAGAAAGAATCACTGAGCATAACAGGGACGTCAGACTCCGTCGAACTGACAACTCAGCCGTAGCCGAACATGCTTGGGATAACCAGCATCAACCAGACTGGGACGGGGTTCAGTGCCTTTCCCAGGAACGGCATTGGTATACACGGAGGGTGAAAGAAGCTATCAATATCCGTCTCAATCCTAATAATTTCAACAGAGACAACGGGATCGATATCCCCGAATTTTGGATGCGGACGATACGCCGCCATGACACTCGCCGTCCTGCCAGCCAACAACGGTCGATTCCATTCAGCAGACGGTCCGAGCCAGCGGCCCTTTGATTGGTTGAGTACCGTATGCGTCGGCCAATAGGCCTTGTGCATAAGCCGAACCAGCGGCCGAATCCAGCGGCCTGGTGATTGGTCGATCACCGTGTGCGTCGACCAATAGGCATTGTGCGTTATTGTTCCAATTATCGATCGAATTATGGACCGCTCCGCCGGTCCTCCCGTAGAGTATAAAAGACCCTTGCTTACAGTAGTTATTATCACCAGATGAAGTGTTGCAGATGCACACGAAACGTCGTGAACTTTTAGATTCCTTATTGACCACATTGCGAGACAAACGAATATCACTAGCGACATTATTTTCAAATGTAAGTTAGTTTGTAACTCGGATTGAAACATGGAGATACAGTGAGTTCAAACATTCATGTTTTTGAATTGTTTAAATTTCTTGTCAGATCTGACTCAGTTTCAGACTAAAAAAAAACGGATACAAACATACAATCGGGATAAACATACACTTGAACAATCCCCAGAACTGAAACAGGAATGAAGAGCATATTCTTTGAAGTGGGCCAGTTGTATAGATACAAACATTTGTAATAGACCATGATTTGAACCTGTTGCATGCAAAAGTGTCTGGTTGTCTTTTCCTGTGTCAGTTTCGGTCCCTTCTTTGGTTAGTATAGAGGGCGACAACAACAATTAACAAATACAAAATTAAAAAAATCAGACCGACCGACTAATGTTTTGGCACCTAAAGGGCAATACAGCATTTTTTTTGTAAAGGCCTTATGTCCAAACAGCGTACCCACAAGTTTAGTGCCCCAATCACTGGGTGGTTTTCAAACAGGACATTGTACAGGATATTGTGCCGAAATTGTTTCACACGTTTTGTATTCCGACACAGACAAACACATACAAAAAATGATAAGTCTGAAGTTCGTTCTAAAATATAAAAATAGATCGAAAAATTAACAAAGGGGATAAAGATAAACTTGAGTTCTGGTTAAAAAAAGAAAGAAAATTAATTCTCACAGAATCAAACGAAACTTACACTGCATGTTCAAGATTACAAATAAATGTAATTTGCCATACAATTTTGGTAGAAAATGTATACTGGCTGAGTAATGAGCATAGAAAGATAAGGAAATCAAGGTAGGTAACCCCGACACAATTTGTGTAGTCCCATACACATCTTTCTGTGTACAGTGCTTGTTACTTTACCAAGACTGGGCCAAATAAATTATGATTTTGAAGACTCCAGAACCTTGTAGTACACACCAATACTTACAGGCTACTTGATAAACTTTTTTTTTGATCCATTGCACACCTTTCCTTTCACAATGCAATCGCATGACCAGAACTAACCTTTATCTATAAATTGAGGCGCAATTATATTTTCGCACCGCCACCGGGCGTGCTACATCCGCCACACGCATTAGTTAAAGTTTTGTTAAAACATACCTGTTTCACAATTGGTTCCCTCATGAGTGTCTGGACATGTACATAAATAAACAGCATTACTTGACGAGCAATCGCCTCCATTTTCGCACGGAGATGATAAACACGGGTCGATCTCTAAGGTAAATGAATGCAAATAAAAAGCATAATAAACTATTGAATAAAAACCATTTATAACTACCGAAGAATTATTGATTCATTTTTAGAGATATAATGATCAGAGACAAAACGTTGATCTTGTCACTATAGTTACTGATATGGCAGTTGTAGGGCATGAATCTTAAAGAGTTTGAGCTCTGGAAATTTTTTATTTTTTTTAAACATTATTTGTAAGTGTGAAAGAATTTCAGAGAAAAAAGTCCCTTGAAGAGGATGGCAAAGTAACTACACAACCGATTGTGGTAAACAAATTGTATATCTATCACAACGTAGACTCTTTTGAACTATGTTTAAATCATGAATACTTTGCATGTCAATTTGGTATACTGTAACGTGTATTTGAAAGAAAATTCATTCTAGAAAAAAATCAACACGTACATGTACGTCTGTCTCTCCAGGGCTCTGTAATATACACATCGACTTAAGCCTCAGTCAAATATTCGGGGGTTTAAACGTGTCAACGAATTGCAAGTGCGCTCACTGAAGATCCTTAGCTCTGTCTTACAATATACTGAAATGTGAAGCTTATTACACTGCGGCATATGTGAACCATGCTTTACAGTTGTAAATACATGTATCTCCAGTCTATATAACAATATATTTAATCTATCTGTAACATAAAATAAGTATTAGATTTCTATTCATCGTAACATTAGGATTGAATGCAGGAGATATGTTTAATATTGGGAAATATCATTCACTTTATCGCATACACGCATTTTAGCTTTGCATTATTAGTTTTTCAGGGGAACTATTTGCAAGGAAGGCGTGGTGGGGGGAGGGAACGATGCATGGTCACGTGTTGTAAATAATTTGTTGCTTAGTTACATTCAGAAACCCGTTTTATAAATTAAAATCAATCGTAACGAATTATGTTACAGGGCCCACGTTTCATGATAAAATTTAGAAGTTGATTACCTAGTTCGCAGTTCGATCCAGTTAGTGTATCGGGACATGTGCAGGTATGACTCCCATCAACTGAAGTACAAGTTCCTCCGTTGTTACATGGCAAAGTATCGCATGGGTCAAAAACTGTCACAAGTAAAATAAATTCAAAATATATTATACAGAAAGGCAACCCATTAAGCAGAGGCACAGACAGAAAACAGGAAGATAGGGAAAATGAGAATGAGAGGCACATTTTGACAAGGTGCAGTATCACAGGGCCCGGACAAAAACAAAAAAATACATACAAAACAAAACACAGAAACTCAAAATAATCTCAAACACTGCATTTTCGAAGAACCCCGCACATGGGACCCGTGGGCTTTAATACAATGCAAATGTCGGGGGAATACAAGCTTACTTGAAGGAGCAAAATTAAAATCAGTTCAGAATCGTAGTGACGCCATTTCAGTTGTGTAACCATCTACAATTTGATGCTGATTTTAACTTCTACGCCGATTAGAAAGCGTAAATTGACTAACATTCCTATAATTGTTATATATTTCATTATTCAGAACTTCAAATAGGTAGATGATCAATTTCAGATTTCCATATCCACTGCAACTGCATTTTTTTCTTCAACAATTGGATAGTAGAAGGATCGTATAGTGTGCTTTGGGCGTACACCCTCCGTTGTGGACCAAAATACATATGTTCATAGTCTGATGGATAAGGTTAAATCAAGATGAAATAATTACCACTTTCACAGTCCGTTCCCGTATGTGATATAGGACATGTACAAGTGTAGGTTTCACCAGATGACGTACATGTTCCTCCATTTCGACAAGGTGCAACATCACAAGGGTCACTTACTGTCAGAAGTACAATTAATTGAAACCCGAAAAAATAAAAAAATAAACAAAAAAAACTATAAAAAAACACAACGTGACCTTGAACACTGACTTTTCAAAGAACACATTTAAGCTAAATCTTAGATTATAAATATAATTTCAAACTTATATTCAAATGTTTTAAACGGTGTTACAGTATGCTAGTGGATTTACAACCATTACAACAAGCAGACAAATCATCATCAGTCAGAATGATTTGTCTACATAAATCGTCGGACTATTATACATGTACATAGAGTGATCTCCTTTGACGATGTACAATTAATCTTTATCTTGCAATGAAGAAGGAATCTGGTGTAGATTCGAATTTGTACAGTTGCATTCGTGACTGTAGAAAATTATTTCTGACAAATCCTAGAAATTAAAAACTAAATTATTTATGTGGCAAATTAGGCGATCTAGAACAACTTATTTGAAGTGTGTGTTTTACTCCTATATGTATAGACATGATTGCATCATTACAATGCATTCCCCATTCATATTTCAGTTCTCGATCACTACAGATTTATCTCCATCACCTCCCATCCTAATCATCCTGAATATAATTAGGATTTACTTGAATTTTATATAACAAAATCAACCGAAACACTTGCTTTGTCACTTTTGAAAATTCACCGGTTTACCATTCTAAATTACCTGGCATTGGGGTTGCAGTAGGCCCACTCGTGGTTGCAGTAGGCCCACTCGTGGTTGCAGCAGGCCCACTCGTGGTTGCAGCAGGCCCACTCGTGGTTGCAGCAGGCCCACCCGTGGTTGCAGCAGGCCCACTCGTGGTTGCAGCAGGCCCACCCGTGGTTGCAGCAGGCCCACTCGTGGTTGCAGCAGGCCCACTCGTGGTTGCAGCAGGCCCACTCGTGGTTGCAGCAGGCACACCCGTGGTTGCAGCAGGCCCACTCGTGGTTGCAGCAGGCCCACTCGTGGTTGCAGCAGGCCCACCCGTGGTTGCAGCAGGCCCACCCGTGGTTGCAGCAGGCCCACCCGTGGTTGCAGCAGGCCCACTCGTGGTTGCAGCAGGCACACCCGTGGTTGCAGTAGGCCCACTCGTGGTTGAAGCAGGCCCACCCGTGGTTGCAGCAGGCCCACTCGTGGTTGCAGCAGGCACACCCGTGGTTGCAGTAGGCCCACTCGTGGTTGCAGCAGGCCCACCCGTGGTTGCAGCAGGCCCACTCGTGGTTGCAGTAGGCCCACTCGTGGTCAATACCTCACTGGATGAGGAAGTTGGCGTAGGTGTTGCTGTCGTGGTCGCTGCTATGGGCGTGGAAGTGACACCAGTTGACGAGAATAACACAGATTCTGATGTAGCAGTTGCCGTATACATGGTAGTTAACGACGAATCAGAAGGTGTGCTCATTGGAGTCGCACTTACTGAATCTGTTGATGGCATAGAAGTCATGGATGAAGACGATTCTGATGTAGCAGTTGCCATATACATGGCAGTTGACGATGATTCAGAAGGTGCGCTCATTGGAGTCGAACCTTCTGATTCTGTTGCTGTCATAGAAGTCATGGATGAAGCAGATTCTGATGTAGCAGTTGCCATAGCCATGTTAGTTGACGAAGAGTCAGAAGACGGGATCATTGGAGTCGCACCTACTGAGTCTGTTGATAGCATAGAAGTAATGGATGTTGAAGATTCTGATGACCCAGTTGCCATATACATGGTAGATATTGACGAGTCAGAAGGTGTGCTCAATGGAGTCGCACCTACTGAATCTGTTGCTGTAATAGAAGTCATGGATGAAGCAGATTCTGATGTAGCAGTTGCCATGGCCATGGTAGTTGACGACGAATCAGAAGGTGTGCTCATTGAAGTCAAGGATGAAGCAGATTCTGATGTAGCAGTTGCCATAGCCATGTTAGTTGACGAAGAGTAAGAAGACGTGATTATTGGAGTCGCACCTACTGAATCTGTTGCTGGCAAAGAAGTCATAGATGTCGACGATTCTGATGTAGAGGTTGTCGTATACATGGTAGTTAACGACGAATCAGAAGGTGTGCTCATTGGAGTCGCACTTACTGAATCTGTTGATGGCATAGAAGTCATGGATGAAGACGATTCTGATGTAGCAGTTGCCATATACATGGTAGATGACGACGATTCAGAAGGTGTGCTCATTGGAGTCGAACTTACTGAATCTGTTGATGGCATAGAAGTCATGGATGAAGATGATTCTGATGTAGCAGTTGCTATATACATGGTAGATGACGACGATATAGAAGGTGTGCTTATTTGAGTGAATATTAGTGAATCTGTTGCTGGCATTGAAGTAATGGATGTAAAAGATTCTGATGTAGGAGTTGCTGTAGACATGGTAGTTGACATCGAATCGGAAGATGTGGTTATTAGGGTCGCCATTACTGAATTTGTTGCTGGCATAGAAGTCATGGATTGAGTTGGAGTTTCTGACGTAAAAGAGATAATAGTTGACGATGCTCTTTTAATGGAAGTCGTACTCATCATTAATGCACTGGTAGAGCCTGGTGTTGGTATTGGGGCTGGGGTACAATACCTGTATGTGTAGTTCAGTGCCGACGATCCTGCCCAGACTAAAATTTCAAGTGTTTCCGTTGAAGGTTCAGTAAGTGACCTCAGGTGTGATTCACCATCATTGTAATCGAAATTCACTACCATGTTTCCAACGGTGTAGCGACCAGGTGAAGTGAGTGTTTCTTCATTACTAACATTAACACCAAAGATAAAGGTCCCATTCACTCTGAGTCCTGTAAAACATTAACCATAGAAAATAGTTATGAAAATTATGTACGGAAACAAATGTCGTAATGAAAATAGTTGTAAGCAATTTACCATCATGAGTGTCACCTGGCGCGTACGCAGGATTTTTTTCGAAGGGGGGGCGGGGGGGGGGGGGGGGGGGGGGTAAAAGCCCTATTTTTTTGTTTGGTCCAGGATTTGATTACAAATTTCGCAATGACTCAGCTAGCCGCGGAATAAAAAAAAAAATAGGGGGTTCTACCCCCCACTGCGTATGCGCCTGAGTGTCACATCTTACCACATCTGCAAAAAGTACACCAAAACTACGAACTACAAGAACGACGGTCTACTATAATTCTATCCACGACTGTCAGCCGCGCCTTGGGGAAGGAAACCCCATAACACACACACACACACACACACGCACACACACACACACTCACACACACTAAACATGTATTGAGCACATATGTTTAATCAAAGGACCCCTTTTATTGTGATCTGTTGGCAATACTCGAATTCAGCATTTCAATGTTTCAAGTAAATTACAATTTTGAAAAAAAAATGCAATCTGGGAGGAAATTTTGTGTTCCTCCATACCCCAATCCTAGTCTATATGTTCATTGTAAACCGTCACAAATGAAGTCTTAAAATAGTTCAAGAACCATTTAGATCGGTTCTGTAATTGGTGCTGTATTGTCGCTTTAAAAGCCATGCGTGTTTACTCATGCAGAACTTGTCTCATTAATGGGGACATCCATTATCATGGATTGATCAGTCGATACATATTGTAGGCTAAAATGCTTGCCCTTGGAATACCGACTCGTATGCCGAGGTAAGAAAATGTCAAAACTAAAAACTGTCAAAATGTTGGTGTCTGGAAAACCCACTCATTGTTATGATAAGGATTATACCTTTATCGTTGAAATCCCCCATTTAGGCTAATTATAACGTGACAGGGTCCAGCTTACCTACATACGTGCTGGGACCATACGTATCAGCTGTAATACTCGTTGAACCAATTGGTATTGTGGCATAAACGGTCTCTGTAAATAGAAGAAAACAATTAGATAGTACCATCATAATCATCATATCTGATTTCACGAAGAGATAAACATGGTATCAAATTGTTTGGAAAAAATGTCAAATATCATTGAAAAAAACAAATGGCGATTCTATGTTGCTTACGGCCATAACGAGCGGAGACGCGCGCGTGCGCGTGTGCGCATTTATTTTGGAAATGTTGAAAATGGCCTAGAATGTACTATTATCTGATTAAAAAGTTATTTTAAGCATTAAGAAAATTTGCCCGCGGACGTACGCCTACGCGCGTGTTTATTGACCTGAAATTGACCGAACGGATATTGACCTTGACCTTCATATATATGAATGTGAAATGACTTTCCGTTATGAGCATATGACTGTGAGTTCATTTTCAGAATATTTCACAAAATTTCGCTTGGATGACGTCAAAAGAACCTGATGACCTTAAAAAGGTTGCTGTCACGTCTCATGACAATGACCTATGACTGTGCCAAAATTGAAAGAAATTGACTATACCGATCTTGAGTTATTACCGGCCAAAAAAGTGCGCATGAATATAAATAATGAAAGAAAATTCTGACGAAAACAATAGGTGGTCTGTCGACGACAGACCAACTAATAATAATATTCGTGATTACTATTATCAATATCATATACAGTAAAGATAATCCCATTATTGAATAATTTCATCACTTAAAGTTATAGACCAGTTTCGGAAGAGCCCCCTCTCAAAAAAATGAAATGGAAGCTCTAACTACAAATCATGTGAAAGAATATGTTTTTACTACGTGATGATACAAATTTTGCCGGGAAACCGTCTACTAATTGATATATTTGGTAAATTATCATATCGATCTTGACTGGATAGATATCGCGATCGCGTATATAGTCATACACATCTTTATGTGTACAGTGCTTGTAAATTTATCAAGACTGGGCCAAATTTATTATAATTTTGATGATTCCAGAACTTTGCAGTACACACCAATACTTATATGCTACCTATTATGATCGATTTCACAACGTTTCTTTCACCATGCAATCGCATGACCATAACTGGTCTATACCTTTAATTGATGATATCGAAAAACATAGATGAAAATAATAACAATAACATTTCCATGATAATGAAATACCAATCATGATAATAATATTTAAAAAATAATAATGAAAAAAGAAGAAATGATATCATTGACTGACCTGGAGCAGGGTCACAGAGTTCGCAGCTCAGCTTGCAATTAGCAATCGTATATAAGTTAGTATCACAGTATCCATTCCTAGCAAAAGTAGGGCAATTTGGATCCATATCAACACAGTCCTCTTCATCGGGTACTAGGAGTAATAACAAACAAACACGAGATAAGAAAGACGATTGAGGTGGTCTGGACGTTTTTGTTAAAGGTAATACAAAGTTTTGGTAAGAGGTCATGAATTTGGTTCAAATGAACATATTGGAAGAATATGCGATCATACAATATTTAGTGATCATTGTCGCGGTTGAAATCGAGTCTAAAGTGATGATATTATAAATAATAAACTCTTTATGTTGTATAGCTCCCTCTCAAGGTCAAGATATTAATTTTGCTATAAAATAATGTTTCTTGACTAAAAGTGACCGATTGGCTATTCCCGTTTGGAAATTATATATCACTACTACCTATTCTGAAATTTTCATGGTCGCAGCTCCCATTGTATGGCCGTAGGCCCTATTTGAAATTTATCAGAATTTACTGGGAGCACCGGTAAATTTTTATATTCAATTTTTCTCGAAAACATAAGTTTTTTAGGGGCTAAATTTTCTAGTGCTTAAAATACATCCACAGGGGTATCCCTATATATCAAAATTGTAAAGAATCACTATCCAGCCAATTTTCATAATTTCCCTCATTTGGAGAGATGAAGAGAGAGAGATAGAGAGGAGTAAGGGAGACGGGGGTATAGTCATGTAAAAATACAAGAGCTGGTCAGAGGGATAAAATAGGAATCATAATGCATGCACTTGGAAGGAGAGAGGATATTGCAAGGAAACATGGTAGGGGTGAAATAAGAATACAAAGGGCGAGGAGAGAGCTGGAGACAATTAAGGAACATACTAAGACACAACAGAGGGAGAATATGAGCCAGAGGCAGGGAAAGGGAGAGGGTGAGAGGGGGGAGAGAGTACATAAAGAGTGAGGCATAGGCAGAGGGAGACAGAGCAAGAGAAGAAGAGGGAGGCAGAGCAAGAGAAGAAGAGGGAGGCAGAGCAAGAGAGGGAGAGGGAGAGAGAGAGAGAGAGAGAGAGAGAGAGATGCAGATCAAGAGAAGGAGATGGGTAGACCGAGAGGGGGAGGGGGAGGACAAACAGAGCAAGAGAGAGGAGAGAGAGAGAGAGAGGGAGATGCAATGAAGAACGATGCATTCAATATTTCCAGCACAATCAGAATTTAATAGTTGCTAATTGTTATTTATATAGAGAGAGAAGTATAGACATGGAAACAATTCTATGTCCATCGAATGGACGTAAACATTACATATACCTGAGCTAAATAAATGAAAAAAAAAGAACGTCTGGGAAGGAGACTAGCATCATAGAAATAGGATCATTTGATATTGTAGCAGATTGGGGAGAATAGCCCTATATAGGTTTAATACACGACAAGGAATCAAATTTCACATCGGGTTGTAGGCACACCATTGACATTCCTCTCCCATAGATATAACACGCAATATTAAGCATTTTATTACATTTTTTGTGATTATATATAATATGTGATAGTAGTCGAAGAAGATGGTTAAATCAAATGGGGCCAGTCACCACGAAATGAGTCCAGTGTCGCATTAGGCTCAATCGTAGTACTAGCGATGTATAGTGTGTATGTACTGAAAATTGACCCACCTACCACATTTAAGATTTTTCCAAAAATCGACTTATTAATGTCTTGTAGTTTATGTCCCCAGAGCTTAGGTTACGAAAATATCTCCTTCTAACATTTTTTGGCAAATAATATAGGCTATGTTACGTATCATTAACTTTACACCTAATTATCTCAAAACTGGGTAATCCCATTGTTTATAAAGTCCAATTAGGTTTTTGTTCATATTTCTGGATATAATTTATCAATTTTAATGTGTGACCCCTTAATTTAAAGCTTACTTAATGTAGATTCATATAATACTTAAAAACAGGAATACAAATTTTGACCAACTGGACTCATTTCGTGGTGACAGGCCCCAAATGAGAAACGAAAGCAAACAAAAATACACATTTAAATTGACCGACCAGGAATCGAACCTAGGTCACCGGAATGGGCGTCGAGCGCTTTAATCAATAGACTAAAATATGTCCCGTAGACATTACATGCAAAGGATGACAAACAGCCTTGGCATAGTCGCAATTTCAACTTTCAATTGAACATTTCGACATGATACCAACATCTAATCAAAAAACGGAAGGCACATTTACGATAGTTTATAGTATCAGCTATAACATACTTAAATGTGGGGGAAAACAGAGCAAAAATAAGCGAGATAATGATTCATGATGTGAACGAAATTCACCTTTCTTAGGCATAACACGCAATTCAGAAAATTCTGACATGTCGCCTTTAATTAAAATTCTCAATATGATGACGTCATCAAAATAAAGAAGAATGTTTTTTTGATCTTGTAGACAATCATCTTAGCTACGCTTTATCAAAATTTAAAAGAAAATCGATCAATATTTCACAGAGATTTTCCATAGATATTCTGACGTCATAATATGCAAATACGTATTTTGAGTTCCATGGCCATTATGATAATGTCAAGATATACTTAAATGCAAAATGAGATCTGCAATCATATTTCTGAATCATACTCTATTGAAATATGATGAAAAAAATCGGGGTCCCGCTGCATCCTTAAGGGCTATAGTGGATGTTTTATAGGCATGTTTTTGCCCATATATGCTATGTATTACAACATCTCGCGCGTACGGACATTTATCTTGAATGGACGCTCATTTCGATATTAATGGTCACAAAGAGATAAACATGGTACTAAATTGTTTGGAAAAAAAAGTCAAAAATCATGAAAGAAAACAAATGGCGATTCTATGTTGCTTACGGCCATAACGAGCGGAAACGCGCACATGCGCGTCTGTGCATTTATTTTGGAAATGCTCAAAATGGCCTAGAATGTACTGATTAAAAAGTTATTTTAAGCATTTAGAAAATTTGCGCGCGGACGTACGCATACGCGCGTGTTTATTGACCTGAAATTGACCGAACGGATATGGACCTTGACCATCATAAATGTGAATGTGAAATGACTTTCCGTTAAGAACATATGACTGTGAGATGATGTTTGAAGGTTTGCATGGTGGTATGAATAATCACGGAAGAGTTTACGGTACACCATGTGTAAAGTCCTCGAGGGACTGAGGAAAGTAGATAGAGAATAGAGGTGAGATGAAAGGCGAGAAAGTGGAGGTTAGAAGGAAGAGTATCTTTCGGAAGTGAGTTTAGTCCTGAAAAGGACTGTAACCCAGAAAGTTTGGGCAGGATGAGAGGTTTGAGTAGAAGACTGGATTGAGTTGGAGAGTTGAGTAGGCGAGTAGAATTGCAGAGCAGGAGCAGGAGAGTAGACTCAGAGTCTACTCTCCTGCTCCTGCTCTGCAATTCTACTCGCCTACTCAACTCTCCAACTCAATCCAGTCTTCTACTCAAACCTCTCATCCTGCCCAAACTTTCTGGGTTACAGTCCTTTTCAGGACTAAACTCACTTCCGAAAGATACTCTTCCTTCTAACCTCCACTTTCTCGCCTTTCATCTCACCTCTATTCTCTATCTACTTTCCTCAGTCCCTCGAGGACTTTACACATGGTGTACCGTAAACTCTTCCGTGATTATATGACTGTGAGTTCATTTTCAGAATATTTCACAAAATTTCGCTTGGATGACGTCAAGAGAACCTGATGACCTTAAAAAGGTTGCTGTCACGTCTCATGACAATGACCTATGACTGTGCCAAAATTGAAAGAAATTGACTATACCGATCTTGAGTTATTACCGGCCAAAAAAGTGCGCATGAATAGAAATAAAGAAAGACAGTTCTGACGAAAACAATAGGTGGTCTGTCGACGACAGACCAACTAATAATAATATTCGTGATTACTATTATCAATATCATATACAGTAAAGATAATCCCATTATTGAATAATTTCATCACTTAAAGTTATAGACCAGTTTCGGAAGAGCCCCCTCTCAAAAAATGAAATGGAAGCTCTAACTACAAATCATGTGAAAGAATATGTTTTTACTAATACGTGATGATACAAATTTTGCCGGGAAACCGTCTACTAATTGATATAGTTGGTAAATTATCATATCGATCTTGACTGGATAGATATCGCGATCGCGTATATAGTCATACACATCTTTATGTGTACAGTGCTTGTAAATTTATCAAGACTGGGCCAAATTTATTATAATTTTGATGATTCCAGAACTTTGCAGTACACACCAATACTTATATGCTACCTATTATGATCGATTTCACAACATTTCTTTCACCATGCAATCGCATGACTAGAACTGTTCTATACCTTTAATTGATGATATCGAAAAAGCATAGATGAAAATAATAACAATAACATTTCCATGATAATGAATTACCAATCATGATAATAATATTTTAAAAATAATAATGAAAAAAGAAGAAATGATATCATTGACTGACCTGGAGCAGGGTCACATAGTTCGCAGCTCAGCTTGCAATTAGCAATCGTATATAAGTTAGTATCACAGTATCCATTCCTAGCAAAAGTAGGGCAATTTGGATCCATATCAACACAGTCCTCTTCCTCGGGTACTAGGAGTAATAACAAACAAACACGATATAAGAAAGACGATTGAGGTGGTCTGGACGTTTTTGTTAAGGATCTCATATGGAGAGATGAAGAGAGAGAGATAGAGAGAGAGAGAGAGAGAGAGAGAGAGAGAGAGATGTATGGCAGTAAATAGATATTGAGGAGAAAGGGAGACGGGGGTATAGTCATGTAAAAATACATGAGCTGGTCAGAGGGATAAAATATGAATCATTCTTTATTTTGTTCGTAATTTGAATATGAATTGATGATTTAATATTCTGAAAACAGAGTACCGAAGTGCTAACGTCATATTTGCTCGTCGTCCAGGGAGAATACGCAGGTGGATTTTAACCTTTCCCCTGATTGTCTACTGTGTATTTAACCATTAGTGGCTCAACAAAACTTGATATCAGAAGAATGGAAGAGTGACCCTACCTCACGAATAATTATAATTATAATTATAGAGTAAATAGGGGAAATAAAAATCTTACCACCACTGGACCCAGTAGTGCAGTAACATGATGATCCGTCACCACCGCAAACTCGACAGTCATCATAAACAGCATTCGAATTCAGAACACCGTCGCAACCAAATTTCTAGATTGAAAATTAAAATGGAAACGTGGCAATGATTTGTTTGAAACTGATCTATGATTTTTACATAAAGTAGTAGCATATTGCTGTAACACCAAGACCTCAATATTGTAACTCGAATGAAAAATAACACGAACAATCCTTTCCGTGGATAAGACAAAAATCATGTGAAATTGTTTGATCACCCAAGAAACATATGCATTTTCTATTCATTTCAAGAAATTAAGTGTTACGATGACAAAGAGTGAGATCAAATCTGCCGTGGGGGTCAGTTGAAGTTCCCCAAAACTTAGAGTCCAGTGGTGTGTCCAGCATGGATTCAAGTCCCCTCTCCCGTTTGAAGGCCCAGACAAGAATAAACAATTTCTATTGGGTCAAGATCAATGGAGCAGCAATACCCCACCCCCCACCCTTATCATCCACTTGGTAGAAGTATGTCAATGTCTGGATAAGCTGATTATGCATTACAAAAAAGTGCAACAAAATATATACAATTTCATTGCGCTAAAATGGCGGGATGCTTGGCAACATAATTCGAATATTATATGTTTCCTTTAATTATAGTCCAAATTGATGTATTGACATATTTTATCAATATCTTATAGTCATGATAAACTGTTTTAAACACATAACACGTCCCATGAAGAACGAATGGATTGAAATGACATGATTTCTATGATGAGTTAAATATACCGTTGCCAAGCAACAAGCCACTTTAGCGTAATGCACTTCTATGCATTGTTGTTTGTATATATTTTGTTCCACTTGTAATTTGTAATTTGGAATTCACTATCTGGAGTAAGACAATTGAAATCGGTCATAGCTGAGAAGTGAACTCTCAATTATCCCTATGAACATGACGGACAAAGAAAGAGGACAAAATATACAGTTCCTCAGGTAGACAAAGGAACATCCCTTCATTGCTATTATGTAAAAATGTGTAGAACAGGTGTCACAAGCATATTCACCTGTTCTACACATTTGTACATGATAATAGCAGTGAAGGGATGTTCTTTTGTCAACCACAGCAATTGTTGAGGGTAGAATGAGGAACTGTATATTTTCTCCTCTTTCTTTGTCTGTCATGTTCATAGTGTATAGTCCTACACACTATGAACATGACTGACAAAGAAAGCTAACAAAATATACAGTTCCTCAGGTAGACAAAGGAACATCCCTTCATTGCTATTATGTAAAAATGTGTAGAACGGTGAATATGCATGTGGCACCTGTTCTACACATTTTTACATAATAGCAGTGAAGGGATGTTCCTTTGTCTACCTGAGGAACTGTATATTTTGTCCGCTTTCTTTGTCCGTCATGTTCATAGTGAGTCCTACATATGCAGGTGATTGTGGTTGTGCGTGAGTGCGCGAGCGTGAATTTACCTGGCAGCGTCCACCGATGCACAACTTAGTTGATTTCACATCAGTCTCATCACCGTCCCAACACTGCGTGCCATCGCAGAAATATCCCGGTCTGTCATTGCGTAAAAAGGAATTTGGCCCCGTCTGTGTTTGGCAATTTAGCTTGCACAATTCATCTCCTGCAAGGAAGACATTTTTCACTCACACATTTAAAATATAAAAACATCTGAACTTGATATTGGAGGGGTTTTTTTTTTGGGGGGGGGAGGGGGGGGGGAGTGAGAAAGATACCAAGGGGTCTCAGTCAAATATAGATACTGTAAACATGCGTGACCAGGTAAACACGTATACAAGTTTTTTTTTTTTTAGATTGGACGCGGTATCGCTCTTCAAAATGCTCAAGGGGTTACAATTTTACAGTGATTACTTCGGAGGACACTATTGTGAAATGTTCGTTTAAGATGTCGATTCGGGAGAAAAAAAAACGCGAAATCCTCATTTAGGGTGTATTTTGGCTTCAGAAGAAATATTTGTTTGCTGGAAAACGTGTGGTCACGCATGCGTACAGTATTTTTACATGACTGAGACCCCTGGGGAAAAATATCTAGTTTCTTTTCGAGAAAAAAATCTACCACAAGAATGAATTTTTCTCTCGATCCTATTTACATCATTTCTAGAAAAAGCAATTGGATTATTATCCTAAAAATAAACAACCTTATACACGTATTTTAAAATTAATTAAGCACTTATAGGCTTTCAAAAATCTTTGATAAGATAGGTGATATCAGGCCAGTTTCGACGATTGCGTAATGCGCGGTTATTGTTAAACTAGGTTGGTCAAGTTTTGCCATACCGCCGTATCGTATCTGTGCATTCTGAATAGACAGTCGGTTCTTGCCGTTAAATTTAATTCATATCTTTCTATCAAAACTGCGTTTATATATATGAATTTCTGTTTTGGCCGGAAATGTCTTCCAACTTGCCATTCAACAAGCTGAGTTTCAGGCAGCTGCAATATTTTCTTAGAAAAAGAAGAGTTTCGACCACGGTATACACCCGAAAAAAGACACGTCAAAATAGCTTCCGCGGTAGCGTACATTAGTCCGTCCGTAGCCCCTGACGAGAGAGAACAAATAGAACAAATCTCAGAAAAGTCGTTTCCGAGATTCTACTCACAAATCCCTTTAATATTTATTTGGATTGTATAATAAACATGGCAAACATTAATTTGCATATTTGGAGCTTATAACTTGAATACAGTATATCGAGGTGATGCCCCTTACATACAGAGAGAGAAAAGTGATTGGTTCACATTAAACCCACCATTGTCGCCTGAGGCGTCTTGCCAGCTGTATGTAATGCCGTTCAGTGGGATTGAATTTGTAGCAGCACATTGCGCATCACGGAAGTCATCCTGCGATGTTGCGCATGGCTGTAAATAAATAACGATGGGACATTTTATGAGTCTTCGAAAGTATTTCAAAAGACCAGGTACGGGGCCTATTTTTGGAACCCGGTATAAGGCTAATTTCTTGAACATCTCGTAGAAACATGTGTTAATATAGAATTAACACGCGTTTCTATGGGATGTCCACGAACTTTAAATTTCTGACGATTTCGAGAAATTGGCTCCTGTATACTAATAACATGCATACTGCTTGAACAAAGTTTCTTTTAACAATTAAAATGTTTGCCAGAGGCATGTCAGACGCAGTAACATTTAATGTGTGCAAAGAGGACCCCGTAAATACAGATGCCATGCTGTATATAGCAGGTAAATCTACAGTAAGTATCCACGGGTTCTGGAGTGAAACATATATTAGTTAACAGGTCTGTTTATTCATATCAAGGATATTCCAGTCTATCGCGTATTGCTGGATCTACTGCCATGAGGATTAATGTAAAAAAGTACCATCTTTTTGGGGAAAGAAGAGGATATTGTCAGAGGGCGAGATTCAACCACCCCGCAACTGAACCCTGCAATTCAAACATTTTATTAAGGACTTTGAATTAAAGATAAAGGTGAGTTCTGGTAATGAGATTGCATTGTGAAAGAAAAAGTGTGGAATGGATCAGACAAAATTCATCATGTAGCATGTAAGTATTGGTGTGCACTGCAAGGTTCTGGAGTCATCAAAATCATAATCAATTTGGCCCAGTCTTGGTAAATTAACAAGCACTGTACACATAAATATGTATATGGGACTACACAAATGGTGTCGGGGCTAGCTTACCTTGATTTCCTTATCTTTCTATGCTCATTACTCAGCCAGTATGTATTTTCATCCAAAATTGTTTAGCTCATGACATTTATTTTTAATCTTCAACATTCAGTGTAAGTTTTTTTGATTCTGTAAGAATTCATTTTTTTTTGTTTAACCAGAACTCAAGTTCATCTTTAAATTAAAGATCTTCGATAATGTGTTAGGTTTATGTGGTTCAATCGAGGGGTGGCACATCCTTGCTAATTGATTAAGGGGAGCCTTCCAAAGTTGCGACTGTGCCCGAACGCGTCGGGGCGCAGAGCAGGATATGAGAACAAAGGAGGCGCCTTTTGGCGCCCATTTGCGCCTTTTGGCGTCGGCTACGAGAGGACTCCAGTTGGTTTCCAGCTCATTAAAATCTGGCTATTGTTTGGAGTCTCTTTGTTACGAGATAAGCCCACCGAGGCGTGTCCCGGTGAAGCACTTGACATTTGTGAATGGGAGCTTAAACCTTGAAAAGCTTTTGCGCCCTTTTGCGCCCGGTCCGGCGCATTAGTTATTCATGTATAATGCCCGCTTGTGTGTCCCTCTCGTCTTGCGAGATTTGACTCTTGCTATTGATTTGTTCTAATATTATTTTACGTACATGACATTGGTTACAATTTTTGTTCTGATTGTTTATTTCCCTCTCGACATCGGAGTTCTGTAGGCGTTAACGTTTGCATGATTGTTCATTATTTCATCTCCTCCTGTTCTGTTCATGATTGTGTTAAATATCTCAATTTTAATACAAATAGATTTGTTCACGAAAAAGATTTTTTTTTTTTTAAACTTACCCTACTCTCTCTGACATTGTTTTCTCATGCATGTTTTGACATTTGATTTGTTTCATATTACATTAAATGTGTGTATATTTCCTTTTTATAGCGATGTTATCGCATGTTTCGGTTTTCTTGTTTTGTTTTCTTTAATTTTTGTTGTATCTTGTAAACGATCCTGTCGTATGATCATTATAAATCATAATTCATAATTATATCATCAACCTGTTATTTTAATACAGGTCCTTTAAATCTTCGTAATATTAGAGAACGTATTTCAAAATCCGTGATGTTGAAAATGATCGGGCATATCGCAAAACTCCCAGGGAGATTACCAATTGCAAATCAACAAAGTAAATTATACCTAAATCGTAAGAATAGAGCATGCATTACAAAGGAAGAATTAGTTTATCATTCTGCTCCAAAGAAACTTTATCGAATATTTCTTTGCGAAGAAGGGGGGGGGGGGGGGTTGAGGGGTTGCAACCGCGGCCAGTTTTAGATCTAGGTCATTGTTGTGAAGAATTAAAATACGTATGTATTGTGCTGAATTGGGGCCACGTGGTATCGAAAAAGCGAAGTGCGTTCTAGAACAAATACAGGCCATGACAATTCGTTGAATTGATTCTCGTAACATTGTTACAGAACTGTCTCGCTGTTTAAATAAGGATCCATGTGTTGGTATCAAGTAGAAGACGGAATTTATAATAATTGCGTTATTTTGGGCCATTTTTTTTTGTTTTGTGGGGGGGGGGGGGCTAGCCCTTATTTCTTGTTCTACTGGGTCATCAAGAAACACAAATAGTGTTGAAATTTTCCGCAATCCCTTTAGCGCCGAGGGTAGAAAAGCCTATTCAAACTCAGCTGGACAATAGCATTAATGTAATGTTGGTCGAACAATCAGGGAGAAATACTGAAATATTGAAAAGCGTTCTGTCATCAGATCAAAATATGTCATAATATCATCAATCTGTTCTTTCACATGCAAGATCGATTTAAAAAATAGAAACGTAGGTTCTCTAAATCATCGCAATATCAGCTATTGTATTTCAAAACCCGTGATTTAAAAATGATATCAAATCAAATGCATTGTAAGATTCTTCTTGAAATAAGATTATAGGGCGTTTATAAATATGTCATACGAAACAAACAAACATCTGCAAATTAAAGATATTACAAAAATGATACCCGTATTGTCGGGAGCCTGCATCATCAAAACGTTTTGGTATAGATGGAAGACGCTCTTATTCGAAATGCACTCACCAAAATTCTGCTCGAATCATAAGGAACACTGTCTCCCTGCATAATTAATTTTACGAAAAATGAATATCTGTATCATCGGGGAAATCGATATACTCTACCAGATTATCATTTGCAAATCAAGATTGTAAATTATGCTTGAATCGTATGGGACCTTGAATGAACAGAGCATACCGATTTAAGAAGGGAAAAAAGAGTGCATGATCATGTTCGTTCTTTTCACCTCGAACAATTCGAAATCATGAAAACATGAAATTTGATCGAATATTTCTTCTGTATTGATAGTGGCAATTGTCGTAACAATTTGTTGTCATCAATTATTGCTCGTGAGGTTTTGACGTTTCATTTTTGTTAGCTAGCGCTAGTAAAGTCTTCTTTTTGTTAACGTGCACTGTATATAGTTATAAGGCCTGAACACGTCATGTTCACATTGGGTGTTATATCGCATACGGATATTAGATTACATGTAACTTTTACAATCACTTTGTTATTGCAAAACAATGACAAAAGACAGCTCTTTGAGCAGCTAATAGTTCGAAGAGGGCTGCGCTCAGATTTGTGAATATATCGTTGCGTTTAGATCTATTTATTTGTCCATTAAACAAATAGTATTGAACTTGTTCTATTCTTATCGATGTTAGTTATTCTATAGCTTTACATAATTATGAGAGGTTTTTCATAATTATTAATGACATCCTATGTAATGAAGTATTTATTATTAAACACTAATCGGATCAGATGCGGTCTATTGTTTGCGTCGCCGTGGGAGGGGGGCGTTCCAAAGCAATGCTTGTGATTGGTTAATAAGCTAATTGGTTTCGTTTATTATCTCGAAGGCAATTGGTCGATAGCTTAATTGAACTCGTTCACTTGCTGAAAGTTTGTACAGAATGGACCAAACCGGCTGGATGGTAAATTGTGCTTAAACCTTTTCCAATACTGCACTTTCGCTTTAAAATCCATGAATCCCATAAGAATATGAAATATAAAATCAACTCGCCGGCTTCATTCAATTTGCGCGTTTTATTATGGAATGTTAGTTTGATTAAAGGAGAGACAAAATAGCATAATAATAAATAAATACAGTACAAACTATATACCGATGCGCCCAACTTTCTCTCTCTCTCTCTCTGTCTGTCTGTCTGTCTTTCCCTCCCTGTCTCTCTTTCTTATTTCGTTCTTCTTCTTTCTCCGCATTTTTTCTTTTTTATTCTCACTCTTATTCCCCCTTCTTCTTTTTCTTCTTCTTCTTCTTCTTCTTCTTCTTCTTCTCCCTCTTCTCCTTCTTCATCTCTTTTTATTTAGAAATACGTATTTTAAAATACACAATTTATAAAAAAGTAAAAGATTTGTATGTAAATCTCTGTTGCATCAAATTAATATGAAATAGTTTCTCAGCCTACATTGACGGTTTTAATATATGTCGGACATTATACTTTAGCGAAAAGATATAAACGTGATAAAATGAAACTAAAGAAGAATCCAAAACGGGGGCGGGGGCCGGGGGGTGGGGGTGAAAGGAGAGACACCATATGAAAAACTTTCGTTCATCTGCTCCGCACGCATCGCACCGTGAGCTACAACACGTGAAATTCCATACCATTTCTTACCCGTCCTTGTTTTATGTTCATGTTATGAACAAGACCCATTCTCCCTATTTTGTCATAATGGACGCACCCAGCGATCTGTGTTACGCGCCAGTGCACACTGCGGGACTTGGTGCGAAGCTCTGTGCAGAGTTGACCGAGCCGGTGAGCAATCCATTTTATGAACGAATTCGCCCCAAAGTTTTCCATATGAATAGCATAATAATAAATAAATACAGTACAGACTATACGATGCACTCAACTTTCTCTCTCTCTCTATCTATATATATATACATCTCTCTGTCTATCTGTCTGTCTTTCTCTCTCTGTCTCTCTCTCTCTCTCGCTCTCTAAACATATGATATAGGGAAAACGAAATAGTTTGTAAGTATTGCTTGGAGACAAAATAATTAGTCTGTTTTATTTACTAATGTAAAGCGCTTTGAGCATGTTTATGTCAAGGTGCTATATAAATATCAATGTGTATGAATATATTGTCAAATTTTGACAATTATAGTTTGTAAATATATGTATTGACAAAGTATATAAGAACGACACAGAAATGCTGGGAGTATTTGGGACCTACATAGAATATGCGAAACTGAGCTATGTCTTTGTCTTTGGCCCATGATCCCGCAGCTATTCAAGTTACGTAAGAGGAACAATGAACGTTGTGGAGGGTACAAGTCGTTGTCGTCACGCCACGGTGGTTATAAACTCCAAAGAGCGGAAGTAAGGTAAGGGTATAATTGAATGACAATGAACTGACTACATCTATAACCCTGTTTTTGTTGTTTTGGGGGGAGGGAAGGGTCTTGTTATTTTTGCAGTTGTCGTTGCTATGTTTTTAATTTGTTTTATGGTACCACGTTCCGACATACTCATAAATAAAAATCATATTACGTAAAGCCAGACTTTACCCTATCTGAAACAATCATTAAAAGGCAACAATCATGCAAGATGGTCGTTTTTTCTCTCTTTTTATGTGTGTGTGTGTGTCTCCCTCTCCCTCTCTCTCTCTCTCTCGCTCGGTCGTTTTCTCTGTCTGTCTGTCTCTCCGTCTTTCTGCCAATGTTGTTCCGCCATTTGCTTGTTTGCCGGCACCATTCCTTCTTTGAGATAAATTATTATAACCTAATAATGATGTACAAAATTTATTATACCGTATGTTTATTATAGGGAGCGAAATAGAAAACGAGCGGCTGATAATGTCGAAATGCGAGGAATATTACTGTACAATAATTATACAAAGTAAAACTTTTGAATGAAAATCTCTGTTGCATCAAATTGATATAAAAAATGTTTATTATGCTATATTGACAATACTTTTATGCGTCGGACATTAGTCTTCAGCGAAAAGATATATATATATAAAAAAAGGACAAACTAAAGGGTAAACAAAATCGGAGCTTGAGGGGGGGGGGGAGGGGGGGTGATCGGAGAAACAAATATCATATAAATAAATACAGTACGGACTACGTCCGACTTCTTCTTTTTGAATTTTACTTTAAAATCTTTAGGAATTTTTAACGTTTTGAATATTGGATAGGTATTTTCTTTTTGGAACTGACTTTTAACACGCGTGTCTATGGATTTTTTTATCCTTTGACTTTCTGTCTATACTTTGTGTGACTTTCTGAGGAATGTTCACAACGCCGTTGTAGGTTGGATCAATATCTATTGTTCGATCAACTAAATAAAGGAACGTGTATTGACCACAGAACTCTTAAATACTGAAGTATTTAAGAGTTCTGTGGTATTGACCCATGCTGTAATTGTCGTATGATCATTATAAATCATCATGATAATTATATCATCAATCTGTTATTTCAATACATAAGTCCTTTAATTCTTCGTAGAATTAGAGAACGTATTTTAAATCCGTGATGTTGAAAAATGATACTTAATCAAGAACGTCGAATAGTTTCTCCTTGAAATTAATTTAAAGAGCGTTTTATATGTCTTACGATTTTGTATATGCAAATGATATCCGTATTGTCGGGACATCATCAATATGTCGGAAAGACGCTCATTTTCAGCATGTTGTTTCCTTGCAAAACACTAATGTTACAAACAAAATTAAATACACTGTACCCGTATCATCGGGATATCGCAAAACTCCCAGGGAGATTACCAATTGCAAATCAACAAAGTAAATTATGCCTAAATCGTAAAAATAGAGCATGCATTAAAAAAGAAGAGCGTCCCGCTGAAACCAGACCAGGAAATGATGTTTAAAATTTCACCTCGAACATCTCAAGAAGAAATTAGTCTAAGGCATTCTGTTCCAAAGAAATGTTAGCGAATATTTCTTTGCGAAGAAGGGGGGGGGGGGGGGGGGTTGAGGGGTTGCAACCGCGGCCAGTTTTAGATCTAGGTCATTGTTGTGAATAATTAAAATACGTATATATTGTGCTGAATTGGGGCCACGTGGTATCGAAAAAGTGAAGTGCGCTCTAGAACAAATACGTACAGGCCATGAAAATTCGTTGAATTGCTTCTCGTAACATACTGTCTCGCTGTTTAAATAAGGATCCATGTGTTGGTATCCGAGTAGAAGACGGAATTTATGATGATTGCGTTATTTTGGGCCCTTTTTTTTGGGGGGGGGGGGGGGCTAGCCCTTATTCTTCTTGTTCTACTGGGTCATCAAGAAACACAAATAGTGTTGAAATTTTCCGCAATCCCTTTGCGCCGAGGGTAGAAAAGCCTATACAAACTCAGCTGGACAATAGCAATGTAATGTTGGTCGAACAATCAGGGAGAAATACTGAAATATTGAAAAGCGTTCTGTCATCAGATCAATATAGGTCATAATTATCATCAATCTGTTCTTTCACATGCAAGATTGATTTAAAAAATAGAAACGTAGGTTCTCTTAATCATCGCAATATCGCTATACTACCGATGCGCCCAACTTTCTTTCTCTCTCTCTCTCTTTCTCTCTGTTTGTCCGTCTGTCTTTCTCTCCCTGTCTCTCTTTCTTATTTCGTTCTTCTTCTTCCTCCGCATTTTTCCTTCTCACTCTTATTCCCCCTTCTTCTTTTTCTTCTTCTTCTTCTTCTTCTTCTTCTTCTTCTTCTCCCTCTTCTTCGTCTTCATCTCTTTTTATTTAGATACTCAATTTTATGAGAAAAATACACAATTTAAGTAAAAGTTAAAGATTTGTATGTAAATCTCTGTTGCATCAATTTTTTTTTTGTATAATGTTTTCTATTCCTCCATTTCTTGTACCGTGTACCATGACGCAAACGGCCCGTCTTCCCTTTACCCTACTAAGTCCCTGCTTACTCGGGTTTCAGGACATCACTTTCACAGGGTGAATTTGAGGATTGAGTCCTTTCCTTTGCCTCTTCTCCAAGTAAATCCAATTATCTCTAATCCTCTTAACTAGCGAGGGACAATTAGCTACTATGTAATCACCTTGACTGCAATGCCTTTAATCACAAAAGAGTCGAGTGTGCCAGATTAACTGCATTTATCTGTGTGTGTGTGTACTAGAACTTAAGTGTTGTACTTCCCCTACCTCCAGTGTTCGGAGGTCGGCGGCGGAGCGCATAGAAGTGGGTATTGCGTGTGGGTGCTGAGAAACTGCTCAGTACTTCAGTATCTATTTTCATTTTCCTTTTTTTTTTAATATGAAAAAACATGAAAAACGAACTGTTAAAATTATCTTTTTTTTGAATAAAAAGAAAACAAAATACATAAATGCCAGCTGCCATCTTGCAAAATAAGCCCGACTCGCTGGACGTCGGGTAAAAATAATGTAACCAGCGGCCATTTTTATGATCGCTTTTATTAATTAGAAACTGGCCTAATACAAATTCATCAAAGATTAAACGTTCTGATCTAAAAACAATAATTATCGGCAAGGTTTTGTTGTCCCGACGGATATCTAAAAACAAAAATTATCGGCAAGGTTTTGTTGTCCCGACGGAGATCTAAACACAATAATTATCGGCAAGGTTTTGTTTAGTACTAGGGAACGAAATAAAGAAAGAGCGGCTGATAATGTCGAAATGAGAAGAATATTACTGTACAATACTTATAAAAAGTATAAAAAAAATTGAATGTAAATCTCTGTTGCATCGAAATAATGGCGGTCACTCTAGACAAATAATTGAAACAAATGAAAACAAGATATGCAAATGTATTAAACAATTTTAATATGTACAACTGAATACAAATAAATACGACTGTGTACAAATCTATTACTTTTATCCTCATTAAACTGTGTTAACGAGGAACACGTCATGTTCACATTGGGTGTTATATCGCCTACGGATATAAGTTACATGTAATACATGTAACTTTTACAATCACTTTGTTATTAAAACAATGACAAAAGACGGCTCTTTGAGCAGCTAATAGTTGTTGCGCCCATTGTTCCGCTCATAGGCGGCTAGTACCTTTAATCACAAAAGCACCCTGCATGCACCCCTACCCACACACACATACATAATCACCATACTCGTAATATACTATTGTAAACAATCATTTGTGGAAGTAAAATAAAGATGTTTACGCTTAGTGTTTGGAGGTCACACTATGTACTGGATAGTCATAACCGTGTACAAAATCAATGTTATATAAGTGTTAGCTCATTTTGCATTTTCACTTTATTACTAGGCCAAATTACATCCTATGAAAGGGATTTAGTAACATTACTTTGTGGACATATCGGATCATACCAATACATATTTTATTAATCACCCATCACTTTTTGCAATTGTCAACAAAGTTACTAATTCCCTTTAAAGGTAAAGACCAGTAATGGTCATGCGATTGCATTGTGAAAGAAACGTTGTGGAATCGATCAGAAAAAGGTTGATCATCTAGCATCTAGCATCTGCAAGGTTCTGGAATCATCAAAATGATAAGAAATTTGGCCCATTCTTCGTAAAGTTAGAAGCACTATACACAGAAAGATGTATATGGGACTACCCTATATCTCTCACAGTCCATGAGAGAAACAAATTTACCAAATATATGAATTAGTAGGCGGTTTCCCGGCAAATTTGTTATCATCATGTATTAGTCAAAATATATTCTTTCACATGAGAGCTTCCATTTCATTTTTTGAAATTGGGGCGTTACCAATACTGGTCTTTACCTTTAACTTGGATTTTCTCACATTATCTTATCAGTGGGCATATTATCTCACAAATTTACTTGACCCCTTCGAAAGGGCGTTTTTCCATTGTCATTGCTGATTTGCAGAAAATGCGTTCGAAGAGGGCTGCGCTCAGATTTGTGAATATATCGTTGCGTTTAGATCTATTTATTTGTCCATTAAACATATAGTATTGAACTTGTTCTATTCTTATCGATGTTAGTTATTCTATAGCTTTACATAATTATGGGAGGTTTTTCATAATTATTAATGACATCCTATATAATGAAGTATTTATTATTAAACACGTATTCGGACTCCTTTTTGCGCAATTTGTCAAGAATTCTGAAAACGTTTACATTTGCACGTTAAAAGAAGTAGACGCGTCAACAGCGCTGTTGTAATTTAATGGGCTCGTCATGCACTCACAAGCATTGGGCACTACGGCATGATAACATGATTTGCAGAAAATGCGTTCGAAGAGGGCTGCGCTCAGATTTGTGAATATATCGTTGCGTTTAGATCTATTTATTTGTCCATTAAACATATAGTATTCCCTCTTCTTCTTCTTCATCTCTTTTTATTTAGAAATACATATTTTAAAATACACAATTTATAAAAAGTAAAAGATTTGTATGTAAATCTCTGTTGCATCAAATTAATATAAAATAGTTTATCAGCCTACATTGACGGTTATAATATATGTCGGACATTATACTTTAGCGAAAAGATATAAACGTGATAAAATTAAACTAAAGAAGAATCCAGAACGGGGGCGGGGCCGGGGGGGGGGGGTGAAAGGAGTGACACAATAGCATAATAATAAATAAATACAGTACAGACTACGGATGCACTCAACTTTCTCTCTCTTTCTATCTATACATCTCTCTGTCTATCTGTCTGTCTTTCTCCCTCTGTCTCTCTCTCTCTCTCTCTCTCGCTCTCTAAACAGATGATATAGGGAAAACGAAATAGTTTGTAAGTATTGCTTGGAGAGCAAAATAATTAGTCTGTTTTATTTACTAAATATCAATGTGTATGAATATATTGTCAAATTTTGACAATTATAGTTTGTAAATATATGTATTGACAAAGTACATAAGAACGACACAAAAATGCTGGGAGTATTTTGGACCTACATAGAATATGCGAAACTGAGCTATGTCTTTGGCCCATGATCCCACAGCTATTAAAGTTACGTAAGAGGAACAATGAACGTTGCGGAGGGTACAGATCGTTGTCGTGGTTATAAACTCCAAAGAGCGGAAGTGAGGTAAGGGTATCTATAACCCTGTTTTTGTTGTTTTGGGGGGCGGGAAGGGTCTTGTTATTCTTGCAGTTGTCGTTGCTGTTTTTTATATTTTTTTTAATGGGACCACGTTCCGACATACTCATAAATAAAAATCATATTACGTAAAGCCAGACTTTACCCTATCTGAAACAATCATTCAAAGGCAACAATCATGCAAAAATGATTGTTTTTTCTCTCTTTCTATGTGTGTGCATGTGTGTGTCTCCCATTCACACTCTCTCTCTCTCTCGCTCGGTCATTTTCTCTGTCTGTCTGTCTCTCCGTCTTTCTGCCAATGTTGTTCCGCCATTTGCTTGTTTGCCGGCACAATTCCTTCTTTGAGATAAATTATTATAAAATAATAATGATGTACACAATTTATTATACCGTATGTTTATTATAGGGAGCGAAATAGAAAACGAGCGGCTGATAATGTCGAAATGCGAGGAATATTAATGTACAATAATTATACAAAGTAAAACTTTTGAATGAAAATCTCTGTTGCATCAAATTGATATAAAAAATGTTTATTATGCTATATTGACAATACTTTTATGCGTCGGACATTAGTCTTCAGCGAAAAGATATCTATATATAAAAAAGGACAAACTAAAGGGGAAACAAAATCGGAGCTGGGGGGGGGGGGGTGATCGGAGAGACAAATATCATATAAATAAATACAGTACGGACTACCGTGACGTCCAATTTTCTATCTCTCCCGCCACCTCTCTCTCTCTCTCTCTCTCTCTCTTTCCCTCTCCCTGTCTGTCTCTCTGTCTATCTGGCAATGTCGTTTTCCATCTTCATTTTTGTTTAATAATGTTTCTATTCCTTCATTTGCTTGTACCGTGTACGCCGACAACATCTCTTCCTTGAGATGAATTATTATAACATAATTATCCCTTGTGATGTACACATCATACCTTATATTTATTATAGGAAAATCCTGCGTACGCCACTGGATATGACATGAACTTGTATACAGATTGCAAAGCCGATTATACGCGGCCAATTTTACTATACTTTTTTTGCGAAAATTTGTCAAATTAGAAAGAGTATACAATTTTTGTTAATGATAGAATTAACGTAACTTGATCAAAAACAGTTCAGAAACAGCTGAAATATCAAAAAATACATCCGTTCAGATTTTCGTCGATTCATATCTATACTAACTTGGGGGAGGGTATGGAAGAGTGTTTAAAAAAGTCACTTTAGAATTATTGTTATTATTACCATTAGTATTGTTATAATGCATTTTATAAAGATTTCCTGTACTGATCATGACGCACCGTGAGTTCATTGATTACCAAAACAATGTCAAACTCTCCCGTCTGACTATTGCAAAGAACGGCATGAGAAGAAAAGACACGACGCAAAAAGAATACATAGAGTTTTATTTTAATACGATATGGGTTGTTTATTAGAACCAAGTCAAGAGAGGAGAAGAAAAAAAAAAGGATTTGACTGACAAAATATAAGTGCTTCCAAGCTCAGGCTGTGGCAATGTGCTACAAGTAGCGTGAATAATGACGGGAGAGAATGATAATTCCTTTGTCCATTACGACGCTAGGATAATATCGCGACGTGGAAATTATACAAATATGTTGATAATCATTCGAATTACAAACATACACAACCGTCCCAAACAGTCATCAGTTTTCCGACTATAACCGCATACATGTATTCATTCACTCATTTTTCTTTTACTTTTTCTTGTTGGGGACAATCAAGCTCGCAATTAAACAACCATTCATCGTACATAGTCATCTTTATTTCACATTCCATACAGTCGGCACAAATTTTAAAAGGAGGCGTATTAAACCAACAACAGAAAAAAAATATCATAATTTATTCTGATCAAGATGAACGAGTGTGTTGATTGCCCCCCAAAACAAAAACGCTCCCACTAGACAAGTTCAGGCTGTGCTGTAGCAATGTACATCGCAAAGCTTCCACAATAATAGGAAAGATAATACCCCCGCCCGTTGCGACGCAAAACGGCGCGAGAAGAATAGATCGCAAAGCGAGAAGAATACATCAAGTTTTTACAAACAATGGGATGTTTATTAGTACGAGAACAGGAAGAGGGAAAGGCAGGCTTTGGCTGACAAATACTTTCTGTATAGCAAGTTTAAGCTGTACTGTTGTGCATCGCGCATCACGAGCGAGAACAATGGCGGGAGAGATAATCTTCCATCGTCTGGTAGGGCGCAAAAGGGCGCAAGAAGAATAGAGCGGGTTTATACCAACAATAGACAGTTTCTTTTCATATGCAAGAATCAGGTGAGGGTAACTGTCACGCCCCTTTGCGCCCCTTGGTGCCCCTTTGCGTTTCTTGAGGCGCAACCTTTCTATTCATGGCGCCCCGACGCGTTCGGGCACAGTCGCAACTTTGGAAGGCTCCCCTAACACTGTGAGCTTTGTTTAGGTAGGATGATTAATTACCAAATATCGATATTGTGGTGGATTAATAAAAAATCAAGACAGAATCACAAACAAATCTAGACCAACCAGAAGATGAAAAGATCAGAAACGAATCGCAACCAAAATCACAAACGTTCCAGAGGCTCACTTTATACCTCATTACTTTGCATACGGGGAAGAGAGGGGGGGGGGGGGCTTTCATTTAAATTGAAGAGAAAGTTGAATCTTTACTATTGGACATTTAATATACACTTTTAGGAAAACCTTCTCTTTTTTTTTTGGGGGGGGGGGTAAGCTTTTCAAATGATTGCTCAATGGTCAGTCTGTCTGGGTGAAATAAACAACCTGCCTAAAAGTGTGCTAGGCAGATGAAGACATATTTCAAATCATAAGGCCTATACTGACCTCATTACTATTAAACCCACACGATTGCGCTTAAAACATAAAACAAAATCCTGTTAATGCTATTTTTCTGATATTATGGGGATACTATTCGAAGAGAACTGTCAAGTGCCATGTTTGGAGTGTACATGTTGCATTCTCTGGCTGTGAAAATTGGATGATTAGAAGAGCAGAGGAGAGGTTGATTGACAGTTTGGAAAAGTGGATGTGAAGAAGAATGGAAGGAACTAATTGGAGGGTCATGATCACCAATAAAGAAGTACTGCATAGAGTGATTGAACAAAGGAACTTGAGAGAAACACTCTGAAGACGGACGAAAAACTGGATAGGACACATATTACGGGGGATATCATAGTCAGAAGCATATTTGTAGGGAAGATCGATGGTTCGATTTCAATTTAAAGTTCAAGATATTATAGTAGTAAACGTGGTAGACCAAGCATTTAGATGGTGTAAGACTTGATAGGGGAAAGATGCTGCGAAATAAGGAAGAACAAGGCTAAACATAGAGAGGGATGGAGAGAGAGAGAGAGAGAGAGAGAGAGCTAAGGAGGGCTCTGGTGTATGGACCTGTTCTTTCTAGAGCACCTGAGAGAGAGAGAGAGAGAGAGAGAAAGAGAGAGAGATTGTATGAATGACTATACATGATACTCATTAATTCGTATCGTTAGATGTAGAATGCACAATTTGCACTGAATATCAGTTATTTTAATGAAATAAAAATTGCAAGGTTTTACCTCTTCATTACACAGCATATAGATATGGCTTTCTCCAACGCAAGGCATTCCTCCCCATCGTGGGTTGGGATTGGTACAGGTTCGACTCTGGACTTGAACCCCTGTCCCACATGTTCGCGAGCAGGATGAGAGGCTACCGTATTCTGTCCAATTGCCATCGACAGGTACGGTGACGTTCAGTGTGTTATTAACGCATTCTGCATTTATGCACCACTAGGGAAATAAGGTAAGATATATAAATATCTTAAATTAGGAAAAATGTTAAGTCAATAAAGTACTAAATATTTTCCCCCAATTCTTTTAGTCATTTATTTTGTTACTGTACATGAGATTTATGCAGGCATCTCGGGAATTCCAATTAATCCACTGTAAGCAAACAGTTACGCATCGCACATAGTAATTCCAGAATGTCTGCCTTCAGTTTGAAAGATGAAGTTTACCTACTGGTCATGGAACTGTGAAAGAAACTGTCTAGAAGCAATTGAGAAAGGCTGATCATGTAAGGAATAAACACTGATGTATTATAATATGCTTAGGAATAGGAATGATCAAAAGAATAAAAAAAGGAATAATACTCAATCGTGTACCTCACACACAAGTGGATGACATAATAACGTGCGTGAAAGTTCCGTCCCAATACTCAAACTATTTCTGGTCGTAATTCGAAGTAGAAGGCAGTTGAAGAACGATTCTTTCTAGAGAACATTGATAATAATTATGAATTCGTTATAAACGGATAATACTTAGGTTCACACAAGAATCCGTCAACGTTATGTGTAACGCGTGGTTTTTAAACTTCGAGGATATTTTGTAGTTGCGGAACGTGTGAACGTACTTATGGTTATCAAACTTTAAGTTTAATCGAAGCTTTAATTCGAGCGAGAAATCCTGCACGCGAACCTAACTTCCATGTCATTGGTTTAAGGTTTGAAAGTTCAAACTCAATATTGTGTGAAAGTTATAACAGAAAAGATAATCTTTATTTCATAATTCCACGGGGGCGATTTTTAATCTTGCAATTGCCCCCATGAGCAATCTGACGGAGGCGATTATGAAGCTCACGGGGGCGAATCGCCCACCGCCCCCGTGTATTTTGAGCCTTGCTTGTGGTTAACGCATAAGGGGCCCAGGGGGTCCTCATTCGATTTGATGTGCCGTGCGGACGCAATTACTACTTTGTAAACTATACATGCTGATGTAACAGAGTCTCTGTTACACCAGCCTAGTTACAGCGTGAGCGACTGCTTGCTCGGTATGCTCGGTTTACACGTTGGAACCCTCGTTGTTCGTGTCCCGCGTGAACCCGTGTGGTTGTGAATGGATCGCTGTCGAGGTTTCGCAAACTTAAAAGTTAAAATTAAAACGATCTCAAGTGAATTTCCCTGATGAACCATGAACTTACCATTCCCACTTCACATGGAGTTCCCTCAGCAGGTAGCCCTTGGCTGGAACAAGATGAGGTGTCCGGAAAACCACAATAAAGTATAGCGCAAGATGTCTGTATGAAAAAGAAAGAGATAAATAATCAATCTTCATTGTTAGACATACTCAGGAGAAGAAGCTGCCATCTTCATTAGGTATGCACCATTTAAGCTTTCAATATAATTTCAAAATACCCATTAACAATTGCATGTATTTTATGCATTTTGTTAACTTCACTTCAGATTTTATTCATTTTATCACTTTAAAAACACACAGTATGTTTATGTTATACGATTGGTCTTAAGTTGATTAGTATTTCCTGTTTCAAAAAGTGAAATTAATGTTTAGCCCTGCTGAAAGTCAGGTTCGACTCTAGAATTGAACCCCTGTCCCACATGTTCGTGAGCAGAATGAGAGGCTACCGTAGTCTGTCCACACGACAGATCATAGTCATCATTTATTTACATTAATTACAAAGAAATCCCCAGAGAAGGTTTGTCACAAGAATATATTTTGTATGAATATGTTTTATAACCCGGGTGTCAGTGGCATACACTGGGGCCTACCATTGAGGAGGCACTGGTTTCACGCCGATCTTTGGAGAGAACAATGTCATTGAATTAGGGAGGGTGTGGGAGGGAATTGCATTCCCCTCCCTTTCTCTCTCCCTTCCCACTTTTTGTTGTTGTTGTTGTTGTTGTTTTTTTTTGTTGGGGGGGGGGGGGGGGGGGGGTCATTACTTTGCATGCCTCATGGATGCAGGTGGGCACCTGACAGTCACATGCACTGTACACACACAAAGTGCAGGGGACATACTATAATCCCCCACACTAACACCTACATAGTCTCAGGAGAGAAAGATCACAAATCATTCTTCATCTTTACCATGCAACGCTGGGCAGAGTTTCATGAAACCGTCATAAGTACAAGTTCACCGACATCCCATTAAAAGGCGTATTAAACTTAATACACGCATTTCAATGGGATGTCGCTGAACTTGTACTTATGACGGTTTCGAGAAACGGTCCCCTGGATACTAGACTAATGCACTTTCTGCCTTAGTGTACTTTTCATTGCACAGCGCCACCTCATGGTCCACCGGCCAAAGTGCGAGAGGACTCGATGCGAGAACCGACATAGTCCAGAATCTGGCCTATTTAATTTTGATCTGCTCCACACCAAACCATCGAAATCCAAGTAAGGTTTGAGTTCGTTGACACCAACGCTACATCTCCCTACTTAATTGCTACCAGCCGATGATGGCGTGATCATTAAATTAGGACGCCCGGCGGCGTTATGTTTTTTTCTGCGGCACAGATTGGGGTTAGGTGCGTGTTGAGCCTATGGGAACGTTTAGGGTTAGGGTTAGTGTTGGGGTTAAATCAAGACCTCTTTAAAAAAAAAAAAAGCCCCAATCTGTGCCGCAGAAGAAAATGACGCCGCCCGGCGAAAGGCTGGGCTGATGAGCATAATTATGAGTTTGTTGATAAGGCCATCAGTTCGACGGCTTAAATCAAGTGCGTAGGGAAATTATAAAGGACCGTGCAGATTCTGGACTAGAACCGACAGCGCTGCTAGGGATGCAGAGATTTACCGGACCATAATGCTACAGCTTACCTGATATGGAGCTACAGGGGATTAGGCGGTATTGCTTCTAGTACGTTATTGCTTTAAACCCAACATTAGATGATGTTCATAGAATACATGGTATTAGGGACTTTTCGATTTGCATGTTCATAAGTGGACTGCGACGTATGCGGGTAGACGAGGCACGCTGACTGTTGTTCGTTACCTTTTCGATTTTACACAACTACGACGCTCGCTTTAGCGAAACTCGATCGAATAGCTAAAGATATTACATCAAATTCGGTGCATGGCACTGTTCTCAAAAATCATGCTGCAACAGATTAGCGTTGCATAAATAAAATGTGTTAATTTTATGAATTATTCTGCTTAGTGAGCGCGAAACTCGATCGAATAGCTAAAGATATAACACCAAATTCGGTGCATGGCACTGTTCTCAAAAATTATGCTGCAACAGATTAGCGTTGCATAAATAAAATGTGTTCATTTTATGAATTATTCTGCTTAGTGAGCGCGAAATTCGATCGAAAAGCTAAAGATTCAACACACCAAATTCGGTGGATGGGACTGATCTCGAAAATTATGCTGCAACAGATTGGCGATGCACAAATAAAATGTGTTCATTTGATGGATTATTCTGCAACAATTTTGATTTTAGGGAAATTACAGACACAAACATGTGTTAATTTAAGAAAATTCACGCTTCCACCACTCTCCGGTTCTAGAATTAGGTCAATTGGGTCCATTTTGTGACTTCCATGTGATGTTTCGTGCCTACAAAAGATTGCTTACGAACATGTATCGTCACAGCATGGACCTACTATTGTCTAGTAGGTCCATGGTCAAAGTTTGCGAACGACGGCAAAACAAGGGCGAACGCGTTCGAGAATTCTGCTACGAACGATGAGCTCGTCGATGCGCATGCGCACTTCTTCAAAAGTGACCGCAAACGTCGCAGGCCACTAGTGAATGTGCAAATCGAAAAGTCCCTAATGTTTCACGAAACCATCATGAGTAAAAGTTCGCCGACATCCCATTGAAACTCGTGTTAATTTGATAAACTCATTTCAATTGGACGTCGGCGACCTTGTCCTTACAACGGTTTCCTGAAACGTTGTTCGGACCTACAAGTTTGAAAGATTGAGAATGTGTATGCTTACAATAGAAGTGCAACTGTAGGCGGTTGAATTGTTCAAGTCCATTTGACACTGCATGTCTGCACTATATATTTGACCCGGGAGATCGTCGATGGGAGACAGACCTGCACGTCGCAGGCCACTAGTGAATGTGCAAATCGAAAAGTCCCTAATGTTTCACGAAACCGTCATGAGTAAAAGTTCGCCGACATCCCATTGGAACTCGTGTTAATTTGATAAACTCATTTCAATTGGACGTCGGCGACCTTGTCCTTACAACGGTTTCCTGAAACGTTGTTCGGACCTACAAGTTTGAAAGATTGAGAATGTGTATGCTTACAATAGAAGTGCAACTGTAGGCGGTTGAATTGTTCAAGTCCATTTGACACTGCATGTCTGCACTATATATTTGACCCGGGAGATCGTCGATGGGAGACAGATCGGAAATAGGAACATCATCCATGCACACTTCGGAACTGAAATTAATTTTTCCATTAACATGAAATAGGGCTATAGGAAATTAATGTGCATTGCTCTAAGACCCCCTTTACAGTGAGCAAATAGGCCGGACCGGGACGGGCCGAGCCGCGGCCAGCCTAGCACTATAAACGCGCAAAAGGTCAAATGCGAGGCCAAACAGGCCAAATGCGAGGCCAACATGGCCGCGCATTTGGCCCTGCTCTGGAGGTAGTCTCGGCCGCGGCCAGACCGCGGCTCGGCTCGGGCTTTTCTCACTGTAAACGCACGCAGGGCCAAATGCGCGGCCAACTGTTTCCCCGGAAGTGAAAGTTCGCCGTGTATAGGAAATTGGGGAAAATATTCACTGCAAATATCCCGCGCGCGCGCGACCGGATCTGTTCTGTGACCCCCGGCGCCCCCCCCCCCCCCCCGAAAAAAAAAATCGTTTGTTTACATGCAGAGCGCCACTACGATACAATATTGAAAGGTTACAGTTTAGGCCGCGGCCGAGCCTGCCACTGTAAACGCACAACATTACGGGGCCAAGTAAGCCTGGCTCGGCCGCTGCCCGGCCCTGGCCCTGGCCATTTTCTCACTGTAAAATGGGTCTAACTTGACCACGGTGACAAAAATTGAAACACGGTAGTAAGACACTTATGAAAACTTGGCTATCTTAGAGATAGCGCTCAATAACTACAGGTATTATTAACAGGATTATTATTATAATTACTTTTATCATTATTATTAGTATTATTAGTAGTAGTAGTAGTAGTAGTCATATTTGTGGTAGTAGAAGTAGTACTATTATCATCATCATCTTCATCATCATCATAACTTTCACGATAATTATAACATCAATTTATCGCATTTATTATCAATATTGTTCTTACTTCTCTTCCTTCACTTATATTGACAAATTAAATTACAGGTACAAAATATATTATATGGTTCATTGTTAAAATGTGAATTGCATACATAAGTTGTTGCTAGGTAGGACAAACATTAAAGCTTAATGTCAAACATAATAACACATAATATGTGCAATTTGCATTCCGACTATTGAGACTGAGATCATAACAGATGAATGAAATAATCCGTAACTAAACCCCTGCCCCCCCCCCCCACTCAGTGTTTTTTTAGGGTTCGCATTATGCTTGTTCCCTCTCTTTGAAATAACCCCCTATCTGAGGACTGCCAACATTTCTGGACCCCCCCCCCCCTTTTTGCGGGCTTTTAGCGGGCTTGTCCTGCCTTGGAGACCCCCCTAAATCCGGAACACTGCTCAATGAACCCCTCTATCTCAGGACATGCAGACTACCACCCCCCCTCCTTATATCAGATAAACTGTCATTAATGGTTGACTCATACACCCAGGGAATACCCCAAAGAACTCAGCCTGCATTACGTACAGACATTTAGCACATGGAATACATACACAATTTCTCTGCTCGAGTTTTCATTAATACCTTGTAAGAATAAACAAAGTCTGCAAATTAGTTCACTTATCTGCATAATATATCACCACCGAATAATTACTTTAGTGCCTGATATTGAGACTTAGTTAGAAATAAACCTTCCATTAATCTTAACTGACATCACCTGTGCCGGCATGACGTGTCCTTACACGAAAACCTAGGTTTGTCGACAAACCTCCTTTGTGAATTCGGGCTTGAGAATTTGGGTGAGATTTACATATAGTTTTCTTTCTAGTTATACCGACTCGGTATTCGGAGGCAGAGAGCAGCGGGAATTTAACTCGATATCGAGTTAAATTCCCGCTGCTCTCTGCCTCCGAATACCGACCGAGCTTATACCCAGCGTCGGGTATAACATATCCATCGAATACGGAGCTACAAGTCTATGATATCTGTCATAAACTGGTAGCACTGTATAGTAGAAGCACTGTGATATATTGGTGAGAGCCCTTGACTCTCATATCCCGGGTTTGATCCCCGTTCATGCTTATATCCTTGGACAGGGTATTTTGCACACGTTATCCTTCTCGACCATGGTGTATAAAACATCTACCTTGTAATGATGGGGTATCAATATCTGTAGTTCCTTCGAAAAGAGCACTGTTGATACTGTTGAGGCTATACCCTAGCTGGGAAAATAAGACCAAATTGCTATTATTTTGTAATATTACTCACCTGATAAATATTTTCATGTGTTCTGAACTGCAGGTTGACCATTCGAACGCACCAGTGCTTAAGGCGAGAGATGCAGACATAATGTTAAGTTCTTCAGCACAGCCGTACGTTCCATCGTGATCTACTCCAAGTCTAATGAAAAGAAAGATGCCAAACGACAAATATCAATTAATCAATCATTTTGTTTACACATAATCGGTTAACATAATTGTATCAATAACAAACCTCAAGTTTAACCTCATTAGATAATATATAATAATACCGATTAAGATATGCATACAAATCATCAGTGTCTCTACAGGTTACATTTATTTTATACTATATTTCTCTTTGTTCGCTTTTCGTCTCATTGGCTACTAAATAATGATGATCATTTTATTAACATACAAATTGACTTTAATTTATACTTTAAGCGTACTTTATATTTGGTCTGATTCATGCCACAGTAGTGATATAAAAATAGTCAATAGGTTGTATATGTTATTATCTTTCAATTTAGGGGTAACATATGGAACAAAATGCCAAAGAACTTCTTAACTACAACAAAATAGTGTTACTAACTTTCTGGATAACGGGACCTGTTTCATTTTTATGTAGTTCAATGGGTCTATCAAATTGATTAGAAATTTAATTAAAGTCATCTATTGTATGCCATTGAATGTGGTGAATTAAAACAGGTTCAAGACAGACTGCCAATGACAAAACATGATGACTCCATCGTAAAGAGAAGAAGTCAAATCAAATGGACTTTTTGTGTAGCTTTGGGCATCGTCTAAAAAAAACGGTGATAAGTTCCCCGTCATCCTATTGATACGCGTATCAGATGTGTTATTTGGCGAAATTGTATTTATGACTGTTCACTGATGAAACGCTACCCTGATAAAACAACACACACACAACCACACACGCATCCCACACGCAGACAAACTCAACACCCCAGTCATACCAACGAAACAGACTCACAGACTGAACATTTATCCACATGTCGAATGGCCAAGAATCGGTCGGCTTGCAATCGGTCTGGAGTCATATTGTCTGACTGAGTTCATCAAGAGGGACTTTTAGATTTGCGCGGACTGATACGTGTGACGTACATTCAAGGCAGTGCATTACAAGGACGTCGATCGTAGCAATCCCCATTGTCTTCGTGCGCATCTAAAAGTCCCTATTACCAGTTTTGAATATTGCTCCTTGCTATCTCGCTTGTAAAGGCAAAAAAGCTCACTCATCGCATGCTAAACATGCACTTTAGACTTTTAAACTACAGAAGTACAGACGCAGACTTTAGCTTTCGTTCTTTTTCTCTGTATTTTGTGTTGTAGTTTTGTTTCTATTTGTGTTGTCTTAATTTACTTACGAGTGTCCTGTTTCGTGAGCCATAACTAGTCCGGCTCCAAGTCCGTTATTCTCGTTGATAGAACACTTATTGTCCAGGTCACACGCCCCACCTAGCCGTGCTAGTCCCAACAGCCCCGCGTCAACACCATTGGTGGCGATATAGTGACTATTAAGACCGAAGCGGTGAGAGATAGAGAGGAAAAAAAGGAAAAATATCATTTTGTGAACCATGACCATAACAACTTTATATCAAAGACCAGAAAGTAATCGGAAGAAATGTGCTGTTTTACACTTACACATAAACCATACAAACCGACTACCTTTCAGTACAAAAATGAAAGAAATATTGTTTACTTTTTAAAATAAATTGTATACACTTGATAGGAATTTAAATTGTGTCGAGGGACCCGAGGGAGTCAGACTAACGTGGTAAAATATGTTTGGTTTGATAAATGCAGGTTTTTCCCCTTATCTCAGCGATGCCTTCATGCACCACAAGGCTATGTAAAGTAATGCATTAAGGGTTATTTTTAATGTAAATATATGAGGGTTTATTTAATAATAATACATAATAAATTAAGTATTTGAGTTAACGTACTTTTGCCTCCAAAACAGACACATATCATCAACATATCCGCTTTGTTTAATATGAAGTAAATTGATCTCTTGATGAATAATGTGAAATAGCTTTGCTCTATAGGGTGGGGGTAGGTCTATCCGTTACAACAATTTACATTATAATGCATATAATTGAAACATAATGATAAGATCCATGAATTGTCACTTAATTGTAGTTATAATATTGCAAAATATTTGTGTTTAACACCAGAAGTAATTAGCGTAGGTACGTTTATAAATTTGTGTAGTTTATAATTTATGAAAATAATGGATGAAAAAACACGGTTCAAAAATCATTAAAAGGTTCGGAATCGAGTTATGAGTAATGTTATCGTCCCGAATACCGTGAATTGTCATGGGAAAGACTCTTTGAGTTTCTCTTCAAAAAATGTTTTTATTTAGTTTGTGGTGTGTGTTTGAGTGAGTGAAATATGTTTGAAATGGGGTTAGTTGTGACGCTGTAACAATCTACCTCAACAGGGTTTTTTCTTCATTATAAAGTTGCAAGGGGGTGAAAAGCACTTGGACATTGAGCACTCGTACTTGTACCTTAGAACACTCGACCCAAACTTATACATATTACTGAATGGATCATCATACCGTTGATACAAAATGAAATTATTGAACTGTCACCTCGTGCACCACTACCATCAAAAGTGGTCATTGCTAGTATTGCATATTAACCTCGAATAGCCTATAGCTCCCTCTCGCTTGTAGACTGCCAGAGAAATTGCTTGTTCAAAGACTTACCGTGTAACAACTAAACAAATTATCAACGCATTCCTCTGGGGGTTTAAGGTAATGCGAATTATTTATATCATCACTGACCCTGTGAAAAGTATTGCTAGGTCCCAGTCGGAAGGAGTCGTGTCATTGTTGACGCTCTGAGCAGCCTGCCAACTGCAGAAATCGTCGAGGGTTGTATCACCGTTATTAGTAGGTGTCATAGTTACTGGAGATCCACCGGTGTCAGTGACCTAGGCAATATCAATACAAAATAACTTAAGTTATTGCATTGTCAAAGGTTACCGGCAGATCCGACAGGGACCCCCCCCCCCCCGCGAAAAAAGGAAAAGGGAGGAAGAAGAGACTGATAACCCAAATGTCAGCCTCCTGCTTATTAAAGTAATTTTCAGAGTAATTCCTCCCCATTACCGTCTAGGGAATCCTTGATCCGCCAAAGACCATACAGACAATTGTTTTATGTTAACAATTAAGCGACTAATTTGTCGATGTGAATTGGAACGAGTGGATAATTTCTCCACTTAAAGAACAATACTCATATGCAACATTTATAAATCGCTTAATACCAGCATGCTTCTAAGCGCACACGAAGATAACATGAATGAAAGGAGAGAGAAAGAGAGAGAGAGAAAAAATCTTTACGATTCCAAAATATTGTACAGAAATAATTCTCAGTAGTTGCTTGGGTTGTTGATTGTTATATATTGAGTTACAGTAGATTAGATTCTGACCGATTTTATTCATTTTTCTTTCTCCAATCATCTATGTCCTCCTCGCTTTTGCCTCAGTCACACCTTTGCGTATTTGGCTTGCATATTGCTGCGTATTTATGGCAAGCCGTTTTTTCTTGATATCAAGAAATGATTTTCTGATGTAAAGCAATGGTAATTCTTGATATCGAGAAATGTTTTTCTGTTGTAAAACAATGGTAATTCTTGATATCAAGAAATAGGAATAAATGTTAAAACGGCTTGCCATAAAAACGCATTTACACGCATCCCGTACACATCTTGCGACCCATGAAAATCATCCCGTCGAAAAAAAATCCGGTTGAGAATACAAAGCAAGTACTGTCTCCGGTTTAGCATTGAGGGTGTGTTATTTTCTCAGGATTTGGCGCGACATGAAAACAGTCCAGGAAGTGGACTGCCCAATAATCCATAGTAATAGAACATAACAATACCAGATCTACAGGATGGCAAGTACAATGTCATATTAATGCCATGACCATGCCTTAGAACACCCCTTTCATTTGTAACCAGCTTAACCATAGAATCACGAAATGTATCATTTAATCCATTAAATTCCGCCTTTTGGGGAATATTTTTAATCTGGTAAGAAATAATATCATATGGGTATATGCTGTCCTCTTAATGCTGATATAGGAACTTCTGCATTTGATTATTGTTGATACAAAAGTACAGCAATGGAAGCATATAAGCTTTCAATATGACCATATTGGTTATAACATGACTTCGTATATTTGATGAGTGTTCATGATTGTCACAATGCCCAAGCCGGTTGTAAAGGAGTTTATTTGATGTAAGTGAATTATAAGAAAAGATCAATGGAAACAATTAACTCAATATGACAGCAGTTACAAATACAATATCTTACCGTTAACGTTTCCGTCATTGAGATAAGTAGACGGACCACTGATATTCTCATGCTGATGTCAAGGGTAGGGTCTGCATAACGTCTGCTCATCTTTGTTTCGCGGGGGAAGAAGAGGAAAAAAAATGTTGTTTATGTAGAGTGTTTCTAAAGTGAATGAATGATCTAAACCCTTCAAAAAAGGTTTGGAAACTCGAGTTTGATCGATGATACCTCTCTTGTCATGGGATAGTTTTAGCTTTGTGTTTATTCCTCGTTACTATGACACCATATTTGTTATGATTTTGCTGCAATGTAATCAACTGTACAGCAAAATAAGAGGCAGGACCAAAAGTCAAAAGTTACAAAATACAGTGATAGTCACTGGTATTGTTATACGGTGCACTATACACAGTAGCCAGGCAGTCTTCAAAGAAAGAAGAATGCATAGCCGAACAAGAGCGGTGCAGTTTGCAACTTTTCAATGTGTGTACTATGTCAGTACACGCAGACTGGGTAGCGGATACTATGGAAAATATGAAAAGATATTAATCCAAACTATTGTTTAAAGAATAATATTTGAAGGAATATCTATTAAAACAAAAATACATTGGTCTTCAGAGAGACCCTGCAAAAACTTAAACACAAAACAAACAAAAGAGATTAAACAAAATTGAACTATACATGTAACAATGTACCCTTTTTTTTTGGGGGGGGGGGGGGAGGGAGCGGGCCATATCATTAACATGAGCATATGTATCTAGCGAGCACATACAATGCCATACCTGTCAACATTTAAACAAAACATAATAACTATTTTAATGCCTAATTGGGAAAAGCAGAATATTTGTAAGGTTTATACAGAGGTTTGTCATTAATACCATTATTTCAAATTAAGAAATAGGAACTATTAAAATAAAACAAGGAACAGTTCCTCTAAAACAAAAGAGAATAGTTTCTCCAAAATAGGTATGGTGCCTCATGTGCTTACAATGTTTAGCATGGTTGTGGCATACATCTCTGTATCATGGATGTATTCATTGTAAACTAGACTGTCCACCACGAAGAAGATCTCCAGGAACTTGGCGCCGAGATACGGTCCCGTATAGACGGTCTCATTGGCAGGAATCACTGTTCCATTCGCTGATGCACTGTTTGAATCAACTGTGACTGGAGAAAAAAACCATTGTACAATTAATGTAAGATAAACCAAATAAACACGTAAATATGAACAAGATTATTTAAAATATCTTTAGACCCCTGCATAGCAATTATGTATATGTTTGGAAGGCTTACATGGTTCTACTGGGCATGAGGTAACATCATCTGAAGAAGGGCTACGTTTGTAGATGATGTGTAGTTGGACTGCATCTTCGCTACTCATCCTCCTCATCCTCTTCGCATGGTGCTCCTTGAGCGGTTCTATGTGTAGCAGCTCATCTGCCACTGACAGTATTCCTCTCTGACAATGAAATAAAAACATTTTGGTACTAACAGTATAATAGCGAGTAATTCCATTTAGGATACTTGGCCTAGCTCCAACGTATATACATCTTTTTTACGAATGATTACATCTAAATATACAGAATGCAAATTGCAAACATTTGTTGTTGCAACATTGGACAAACAAATACGGTTGCCCTACTTAACAACACGTATTGTATACAATGTGCATTCTGACTATTAAAACATTTATTAGTATTATTAGAAGTATTAGTAAGAGATGAAATCATTTGTAACGAGGCAATTAATAAAAAAAGGAATACATTGCATTACGGAAATGGCATATTGGTTTTGTTAATGCTTGGATTGGGGGTTAGTTATTTTGTATTATCCTGGGTAGAAGTTAGACATTTTCTTTAGTCTAGGAAATATACTATAAAACATGCGTCGTAAAATCACCCATAGGTCTTGACAATAAACAGATCGTAGTATTTTCCTTTCAGATGTTTTAGTTTGGAATCTTGGAGGGAAAAAGAGATAATAGTGAAATCTCAAAAATAATCCAATTTATATGTAAGGGCGATTTCCTTTTAACGTTGAAATGGGGTCTTATAAAATACAACTAAAATAATTACCAATCCACTGCATGTGCTCAAAGCTCCCGTTGATCCTGTATGAGAGATTGACGTAGCGAAGAAATGACAGTCTCTGGTCTGAACCGGTTCTTTCCTGATCGATCCATCCGGCTGTAGATATTCCACCTCCAGGTCGGGTCTCAGGAGCCAGCGATTTTGCTCAAGGACCACGTGATGCTCCTCATCGAATGCGGTGAAAGTGACTTTGTGAGCTTTATTGTGATTGGCTGAATCTACGCTTCGTTTTGATACTTTCGAGGGACCATGAACCAGCGGCAAGATGATGTCATATTCTAAATTAAGAATGCACGAAGTTAAAAGTTATGGTAGAAAAGCTTCATCGTGTATTTAGAGAATTAACAACATGATGCGTTATTTGTTACAAAATCAATGTTTTTCGTCTCGAAATACTTTAATTATTTTCTATGTTACGGATGAAATAGTTTTGAATTCTTATAACAATTTCATTACTTTATTACCATTAATTCATCCCAAGGATCAAAGCCATGTATATATACCGTATTTTGGCCAACTTTGGTATATTTGGTCGCAATATGGCGTATATTCTTTCGTTTTCTTCATGCCCCAAAAACTAGCAGTATTCCCCATATTGTAAGCAACGAGACCCGTGTTGGCAAACCTCGTACTGTACATCGATGGCTCTGCCAAGGAGTGGATTGTGTTCTTGTCGAATTACGCACTTACAATAATAATGAGAAAGGGGAATAAGACTTGAAGGAACCCATATCTCATTCAAAGTGTATGGAAGTTATTAAGATTTAGCCAAGATTAAGATTGATAATTTGTTATTTTTCAAATCTGATTTCATATTATCATTTATTCTGTTATTGATTAGGTCTATTTTCCCACATTTCTTTAATTGAAAGGTTTTCAAAAACAAAAAACTCAAATGCACTATCAATGACGATGTATGATTGTGCTCTTACAACATAAATGAATATTTAACAAAAATACACAGTGTATTAGCATATTCATGTAATACGTTTGCTTCATATATAAAACCAGGTATGTTGTGAATGTATTGCATCACCGTGTTTGGTGTTGCGTTGTGTGTGTGGTGTATGTGTGTGTGTGTGTGTTAGAACCTAGACAAGAATAACATAAATCAAAAGTGATCATGGGATACTCACCTTTGACCTCTGCTTTCTTTGTGTAGGAATGAAGTTCTTCTTCAGTTAAAATGCCATGAAACTAGGAGACAAAGATGTAAATAAAGGAAAACAATGATACAAACAAAATCATGCTTGAGAGTTTTTCTCTCTATATAAAATATATCTGGCCCCCTCCTTCCCTCTTCTACACCTCCTCTATATATATTTTTGTTCTACTCCCGTCTCTAACCACTCTCTCTCCCTCTCCCCCCCTCTCTCTCTCCGTCACTCTTCCCCTGCGCTTACCTACCAATCACGTACACCCATTTCTCTCTTCTCCCTCTTCCCTCTTCTCCTATTAATCTCTTTTCCCTTCCCGATGCACTCCTGTATCCTCTCCCCACCACACTCTCGATTACTCTCGATTACTAAATCCTATACTATATTATATTTAGCCATTGATTTATATTTCTGTCAGTGCAGCAAGCGGTTGGGTACTACTGAAAAAGCACAATAATAGCATGCTGATGGAATACAATGTACATGTATTTGTTGAGAACATTAGCACAATAAAGAGTATAACCACTTATTAGGGAAGTAAGCTTTTATGTTTGATAATTGGTTGGGTAGTGCAGAGTGATAGGGAATGTAAAGAGGCATAGCTTGAATGGAATAATGAAGGAATATAATTTGTTCATGAAGAGGGTAAGGTAAACTACAGAGAGAGAGAGAGGGTGGTGGGGAGAGGATACGGGAGTCTTAAATAATAAACTCTTTATGATGTATATCTCCCTCTCAAGGTCAAGAAATTAAAAAAACTATAAAACAATGTTTCTTGACTAAAATCGACGGATTAGCTATTCCCGTTTGGACATTATATATCACAACTAAATATTCTGAGATTTTCGTGGTCGCAGCTACCATTGTACGGCCGTAGGCTATTTGAAATTTATCAATTATATTATTATGTTCAATTCTTCTCGAAAGTAGAAGTGTTTCAGGGGATACATTTTCTAGTGCTTATAATACATCCACATGGGCATCCAAAAATATCAACATTATAAAGAATCACTATCCATCCATTTTTCAAAATTTCCCGAAACTTTGTATTACCTTTAAAATCATGATGAAAGCATGTCATAAAAACCAGGTCATCATGACTCTAACTATGAACAGAGTTCAATTAATATTGCGGCTACTGTGGTTATCCCGTCTATCATACAATGATTGTATTTTTAATGCCAAACCTCACCTATCATTCAGCCTTGAAAAATCCCAAATTGCAACGAAAACCCACAGTGTGCGCAGTCAATCGACAATGAATTGAATAGAATTCTGTTAGTCGAGATTTCTATCCAGTATAATAGGGACTTTTAGATTTGCGTGGACTGATACGTGTGACGTCCATTCAAGGCAGTGCATTAAAAGGACGTCGACCGTAGCAATCCGCGTTGTCTTTGTGCAAATCTAAAAGTCCCTATTGACTTGGCTTTGTCGCCCTCCCGGCATATAAACCACCTTGTATTTGACATACTTGCCGGTGTCTGCGCAGGGGCTGTGCCATTTTTGTCTACATATCACTGGTAGATTACTGGAGGGGAATCAACCCCTCCCCCTTAAACCCCAATTCATACAGAAAATATTTGCTCCTATATGTTTACAGCATTTGTGCCCTTTTAGGCCTTAACTTTACATCAAAACTATAAATGATGTTACTTGCGGTCTCTAACAAGATTTAGTTTCTTTATATTGACACGTATCATCACTGTGTAAATGTTAAACATACAGTTTTCTCTTGTTAAGGATTTTGTTGATGCCCATAATACTGCACATCTGTACTATGTTGGGGTAGATCCGGGTTCATATTTTGAAAATCGAATTATCCTTCTTGTCATTCTAGAGATGAGGATAAAAATGGGGGGAGGGGGGAGTGATGTCTAAGTGGAGGAATGTGGCCGGTTCATACAAATCTTTTCAAACAACCGTACATGATCATCAGGTTTTTATCAATTTCCCCTCTATTTAAAGTCTTGTTTGATGCCGATAATACTGTACAGATACGTCAAGGATGACGTATCTCAATCATTTGTTTTCTTTCAATCGCTGATCCGAGTTCATATTTTACTAATCGAATTTTCCTTCTTGTCATTGTAGAGACGAGGATAAATATGGGGTGTGGCCGCCTGATTTTAAACTTGTTTGAAATTGATTGTCATATGACCCCGAACTGCACTTTGTCTTCACACCTCAGACAAACCACCACATTAAACCCAAGACACACCGACTCCCAACCAACCTTTTCTCCACCATTCTGGGCAATGTAATTTTTGTCTAGGTCTGTCATTGGTATCGTTGGTGTGACTGAGGTATCACATAGTTCTGGATACGTGAACCAGTCGGTAACAAAGGAAACTTTGGACATTTTTCCTGAAACAAACCTAGGTGTGTGTACGAAAGTAGAGGTTCATTTTAGAGAGGAGTCAACTTCATTCGAAGTGATAATCCACGCCCAGAATATCAGAATCTACTCTAAAAAAATGTAACCCCTTCTACTGAAAGTAAGTTATTTTTGGAGTGGACTTGCCCTTTAAAGGTAATACAATGTAGGGCCAAGGGCGTATTTCGTTGACCTTGTATCACGTGGATTTTTTCTTCTCACGTTATAGGTCACTACCCCTATTGATATCAGGTCATTCAATCTGAACTCTTACAGCACCCACTGGCTTTCCAAACCACTGTACGTGATCACCAGGTCAATAGCTATAAGAACAATAATGGGCAATTGAATCAAGAGGACGCATTCAATCGGCCTTAAATCTATTGTTAATCTTCAATATTGCGACAAACAGCGTCAATGAATGACCAAAAAAAAGTTGAAATAAAGACTTAGGTGTTATCCGTTCTGCCTTAATAGAGCGTACGATCGAAATAGCTTTGTGTTGCCTTTTGACAAACATCAGCAACAACAAAAATTGCATATTCCAGTTTCATAAATAACAAAGTTGATATGCTTGCAGCAAAGGTCGATCAAAACACCGATAAGCACATCCTTAACACAGCGTAGTAGCACTACTGGTAGTGAGCACTATTTAAAAAAAATATTTGGTCCCTAAAAAAACTTGAAAAATCGCACCCCCCCCCCCCCCCCTCTCGAGCGCCAGGGGAGGGGGCCCATCCCCCAAAGGTAAAATTAACGTGTTTTTACACGTTTTTCCCCACGGGAGGGGGCCTGCCCCCATCTGGATCCGCCACTGGTAGTAGTAGCAGTAGTAGTACCAGTAGCAGTAGTAGCAGCGACAGCAGCAGCAACAGTTAAAGTAGTAGTAATAGTGGTAATAGTAGTAGTAATACTGGTAGTATTGGCAGTAGTGATAGTAGTATTACAAGTAGTAACAATAGAGTTATAGAATTGGTAGTAGTAGTAGTAGTAGTAGTAGTAGTAGTAGTAGTAGTATTAGTATTAGTATTAATATTAGTTTTAGTAGAAGTAGTAGTAATTTGCGGCGGTATCAGAAATTCCACGGGCGCCCTAGGGTAGCCCTAAGGTGACCGTAAATCATCACTTCAAACGCCGTACGGCAGCCGCAAAATTTCTGTCTCCACAAATTCAAAATACGCCGTGCGGCTACCCTAACATATGGGACCGCTTCCGTATGTGACCGTGGGAATGCTGCGGCGGCCCTATAATTGCTAATGGCCGTAGTTAGTTTAGACCACACGGCCGCCGCCGCCGCAACTGTGACCTACGCATAAAAAGTACTGTACACAATTATTGTAATGCTTGGATTACATTTGGCCTGCGATTAGTCTACGGAACCCGTATGTTGCCCGTACCCCATTTCCGTGCGGCCACTGAACGGAGGCAGGAGGCGGCCGTGAGATTTGTGTACGGATTCGCGGGCTCCGCGGCCTCTACGCTTTTATTTCGAAGAAAGTTATACAAATTTGAAAAATTGTGAGCCCGTAGTCCGTAGACATGTCGAAGGTGTCATTGCACAATCCCTGCACGGACATCGCGCGGAAGACTCGCCCTGATCGTGCAGCAAACGCACGATTTTTAGGTGAATATGGAGGCAAAAAACGCTTAAACACGGCACGGCGGCTGCACGGTCATCACGCCTTCTCCGCGCAACCTTTGCATGGAAGCTGCACGGGTTCCGTACGTTTTCCGTGCGGAGGCTGCGGAGACTGCACGGATACTGCATTGAAATTGCACGATTTCCGTACAATCTCCGATTCTGTACGGATTTACCCCAGCCTGCCCCCGAGGGCCGATACAAGAAATGGCACGATGCTCGTAGACAATTTAATCACAATCATCGTACCCGCAGCCTCCTACGTTGCCCCCAAAATCGCAAGGAAAATCGTAGACTATTTTATCGTACGGCGCCCGGGGCAAATTTAAACCAGGCATTAGTCATTACGAAAATGCATGTGTAATGGGGCTTTCACATAATATACACTCCGGGGCCCGTACGGCGAGTAAAAACAGACATTTTGGGAATTTTCGGCCGGTGTCTGGCCGGCTTCCGTACAGTTCCTTTGGGCGCAGGGACATCTTTTACAGCCGAACGGGCGCCGTGGTGCCGAGTTGGCTGCTCCCCATTGTACCGGCGTTTTCATCTGACAGTTAGCCGTAGAAGGCCCGTGAAGTATCCGTGGGGCACCGTCCGAGTCCCGTGCGGGCTCCGAATGGTGCCTGGACAGGCCCCTCTATATTTTTTTCTGTCAATTCTAATGCAAAGACGCAGCTTTAAATTACAGGAGGCACGGATGTCAGAGGACAAAGTTCAGTGCACCATACGGGACCCAGGCGGGCGCCTTGACGACCCCGGCCGGGCCCCGGGAGCCAAGGGGTTCACCTTTTCATCAGACGGAGCCCGTAAGCTTACCTGCCGGTACCCGACCGACACCTTGCCGGCACACTTACGGGCGCCTTGCATTTTCACTCGATCAATGTTCACCGGGCACCTCCCGGGTGCCGCAGAATATGTGACCAGACATGCCGTATAAATGAAAATCAAAAGGGTCCCATGCGGTCTTTAAAACCCATGGCTCGCCGCCGGGTTGGGAAAATCGTACAGGACCCGGTGTATATGTCACCTAGGCATTACTTGGTCTCGTTTGTAATTGAAGTAAAGATACATATTCATGTTTAAATTTACACATTTCATAAGCATTACCATCATAAGAAATGAAAGATAGATACTCACCTCGGATAAGCAATACCCTCCTTGAACATTCAGCACTAGCCAAAGAAAGATAATCCTATACGCCACGCCCATGTCTCTAGAGAGCATCTAACACAATCCGAAAAATCGATCAAAGTTGTACTTGATGTTTCTTGCTGAATGCATGTACGAAAGTTTAACCTCGGCCGTGAAAACTTAATCAAACTGCTTTCTAAACAAAATGATGGGTCGTTTGCATGTATTTCGTCCAATTAAGCAGCATTAATAATGTTAAAACTTCAGTCGACATTTTTATTTATTAGTTACAACATCGATACTTTATTCACCGACAGCACTGATTTTGGATTTCTCCCTGGTTCTCCTTTATCAAATGAAGTTATGAAAGCAGTAGCAATTGCTCATATAACAGCGAGGTGTCGTTAAGCTTGGATGGTCATCACGATTGATAAAATAATCACTATAGCGGATCGCTTGAATGGATTCCATATAAATTATTGCATTCCCTCTAGTAAGCCCCTTGGTAAACTATCAATATTGAAAAGCACAATCATAATGAACGAACCGTAACTTTTGCGTAAGGTCACATGAAGCGATTGGGGCGTCGTCCTCTAGACTATCACAATTTCTTTCATGTTTAATATTTCTATAGTAAATCAAATAATTTCCTCATTTTAGTTTTGGTTTTGGTTATAAACAAGTTAAGAATCAAATAAACCTGATTGACATTTGAAAAAAGGTGGGTTCATTGAAAGCAATATATATTATATTATAGAGTAACAAAAATTACATCCAATAGTAAATTTGTGTAGGCCATAGCTTTCACTTTATCACATGTTGCATAATTCTATCGTAACAAATTATATTTTTTTCGTTTTGGGTTATAAAACAAGGAAACACCTGATTGGCAAACGAAAAGACTAGCTTCTTAAAAAGCAAAGCTATTGGAGATACAATGTCATCAATTTGTTTTTGTTTTGTAGGCCATGGTATTTACGGTATTGATGGTCAGATTCTCTTCTACATGGATTACCCCCAAAATATGCATTTTGCCAAATATTGGAACTATACTACTGAAAATATAGGGATATACAAGGAATTATTCTCTGTGTTTGTTTTAAAAAATAGTAGGAGTTAGCATATTTGTTCATTTATTTATTTCCATATCCATAAAAACAAAAGATCATTATAACAATATACATTATATAAAAAATTACATGCAATCATACAAGTTAAACAGTATCAGATACCAAATTTACTAGTCGGAAATGAGAAAAGGGGAACTAAAATAAGGCCAAAGGGCCTTGTAAAAAAAGTTCCCTAAAAGTATAAATTATCGTTTGGTTTTTCAACTTATTCTGTTATTGAAAGACATGTAGACAAATTTAAAAACAAGCAGTGGATAAAAAAAAGCCAGACGAACAGCAAAGTCTAAAATATGGTTATGTTTTATGTCAGCATATGATAAGTATTAAGTCCTAGTTCGAGTTCAGAGAGGTAAACTGCCGATCCTGATAAATGATATTAGTGTCACGGCTAGGATTTAAACCCTGAACCATTTGATCCACAGCCCCGGCGACTTATCCACTTGCCCACGACACCTCAAAATTATATTGCCCCATATAGTGTGTGGGCGCGTTATGTGTATTGGTGTTTATGTGTTTGAAAGAACAAACGTCTGACTGCATCGTTCAGTTTTGTTATCCAGGCATATATGATACTGATCTTCACCTTCCCAAAGACGGGGCTTGAGATATAACTCGGATCGTTTCATGCACGGACCAGTGAAGCGGCCACTAGTATAGTAATAATGTCTGCTTTGAGAGACATAGTTGTTTTTATACGCTCTCGGGGAGGTCACAATTGTGCTATTGCCGTAAACTATACTGACGATCAAATGCAGGAGGTTCGTTCACTTCTTATTCAGATCATTTCTATTAGAGTTATTTATTGATGAAATGTGAAATTTCGAGAAAGGAAATATTGGAATATTCATGGCATATATAGAGGATTAACTGATGAAAATATATGTTGGATTAAATAAATTGAAAAAGCAATTCACATTTTAATATTTTCCACTAATATACACTTTTGATTGACCTAAAAACATTAATTAAAAAATCTTTAATTCCTTTCTGTTCCTAATACATATTCAAAAAATTCTGACCACTTATTATGAAATGCCGTAACTTGTTATTGATAAGGAATTTTATGAAACAGTGTCCAGATCTAAAGGATAAAGGCCTGGATAAATCGTTCTCAAAACGTTGTCCATTTGCAAAGTACATATCAAAAAGTTGGAAAATATTCAATCTCAATGAGTTATCCAAACGGGCCATTTTCATACATTTGATCAGGTTTTTGGGATCTCTATTAAGCGTTAAATGTGTATGACGAACAGTAGAAAGGTTCTTCCGATGACAAGTTTGTGATAGTATTTAGCTCTAACAACATTTAAGAGAAAACAGAAATTACCACCTTTTTGTTTGTTTCGCAGGTTTTTTTAAACTGCGCAAAAAGGGAAAGGGGAGAATATGATGGCGTTTCAACGGTAAGTGGGGATAGGAGGCTTTAGCTTCGAGCACTGGACCCACCACAGCAAGGATGAAATATTCATGCACCTGCCTACTTAGCACACATGCAGCCGTTTATACAGGAATTCATAGATGGACATTGACGTGACGGATGACTGACTACGACTACTTTTACCCATTATCTTTTGTTGTAGCGAAAATCGAGGATGCGTTATATTTCCCTCTAAAATCATTTCAATTGAAAGAGGAAAATTATTATTGGGGCAAGCGGCGTAATTATACAAGTTCACGGTCTAGCGGTATTAGTCAAGTTTTCTTCACCTTTCTCTTTAATTGACTTACATTTTGCTCAAAAGCAATATCACAATATTTTTCAAGCGAAAAATAAAATACACGGAAACAAACAAAATCGTACAGAAAGTGCACATAGTATAGTATTAATGACTGCTTTGAGAGAAATAGTTGTTTTTATACGCTCAAGGGAAGGTTAGAATTGTGCTATTACCCGAGGCGTGCCGAGGGGAATAGCCCAATTGTAACCTTCCCGAGAGCGTATAAAAACAACTATTTCTCGAATATTAAAGCAGTCATTAATACTTTTATATGCCGAAAAAAAATAGACTAAAAAATAAAAAATAAAAAATACTTTTTTTGTTGGTCGAAGATGAGATTCGAACTCTTGCGTACAAAAGGTGATGTATATAAAGTCAGCGCCTCAGACCTCTCGGCCATCGCGCGCTATTAACATGCTTGGCAGTTTTGCACGATATATACATTAAAATGGATTGAAACCGGCTTCGCGTGTGATGAATGCTTCGCAAAAGCTCCATATACGGACTCTTCTTTTACTTTTGCAATGCATATTGGCACGAACTTAGATCAAGATCTATCGGCAGATGTTGTTTTTTTGTTTTTGGAAGTTTATTTTCGTCTTCATGTCAACAATGCAAGATAAAATTGTCGGTAAGATCGATCGAGATTCAATTGTATTGAAATTACCGACCAATTATTCGCACACATACGGTATCCTCCATCGCTCAAACCATTTTTTAACATGTAAACCTATGGGGTAACCATGGAGACTGACCTATTTTTTTAATAACCATGGTTATTAAAAATATTAAATGTTTTAAGCATGGTTACCGGGAATTTTACAGGAACAGTTGAAGTTTATGAATGCAATTTCGACCAATCAGATGGCTGGATTACTTAAGTGAGGTATATAAATACATTTATTGGAAAAAAAAAGTATATCACAATATACACTATACATATCAGGGTAGAGTCAAATATTTTGATTGGTTTCATTGCTGTATATTTCAAACGAAATCGTGTAAATGTATTGATTAATACATGAGAGAGGGATTTGCGATTATAATTGCTTACTGCAGAAACATTGATTTCAAATTTGAATTAGCCTAGATCTACATCATTTTTTACAGACACACACTAGCACACACACACACACACACACACACACACGTATATATATTTATATGATTTAAATGATTAAAATAAATTTATTTTTCATGCAAAACATAATACGTATATCAGTATATTACAAAAAGTATTCAATGAAACGACAAATATAATATCAATAGCACGAGAAAAAAGGAACTAACTAGAAGTAGAGCAAGTATTAGTTCACCAGATGCTGTTTTACAATATATCTTGAACAAAGTATACTTAGTATATACGGTATATATGTATACGTATATATATATATATATATAACGTTGAACAAAATGTTTCCAAGAGACGTCTGTAACTTATTATTCCCCCCCATAGGGCCTTATTTTATACATTTATTTTAAGTTTGCTATACTTTCCCAGGTATTTCGAAGGAGACTCCATATATATCTTGTCGAAGATAAACATATCAGCGTTGCCGATATACCACGAACTTGTTATTCATAAAAAGAAAATAATCATTTTCATACAGCTTATATTTTGCTCACAATGAGCGTTTGTTTCCTGCTTTTTGTTTTCTTCTTTTTTTCTTGAACGCACGGTATATCAAACATTTTGAATTTCAAAAGACCTTCATCTGTTCTATGAATTGACAGTAATATATTACAATTATATTTGTTTGGTATGATATCATATTTTCCTTGCTACATATAAATCTAAGTCCTTTCTTACATTGGAAACTTATAGAAAGTTAGTATTTCTTAATTTCAGTTTGAAAAACAGAATATTCGAAGACTACTTGTTTATATCTGGCCTTAGTATTATGCAACCATGTGTATTTACAAGTTTAAAAACAATATTAACTCTTCTGCAAAATGATTTTGTTTTAATTTTCGATGCAATGCATGTTGTACTAGGATAAACAATATCATGGCAATTTATAATTTTAAGAAGTATTTCGGCATTGATAGCAAACCTAAGTCCTTTCTTATACTGAAAACCTACTGAAAGTTATCATTTCTTAATTTCAATCTGAACAATGGGAACATTCAAAGACTGCTTGCATATACACCTCTCCTAAACATCATGCAACAATTTGTATTTACAAGTTTTAAAAGATGTACTGGCAAAATGATGATAATAATAATAATGGCTTCTTGTATTGCGCTCATGTCAGTCAGATTTGACCCTCCTGGCGCTCCCGATTATTCCCCTGGCTTTTGCACTGCTGCCATACGGCGCTCTAGCATTCAAGGAATAAATTCCTATAATAGGTACCCATTTACTTCACCTAGGTGGAGTGTGACAAATGTAGATCAATGCGTTGTCAAAAGACATTAGTGAGGGGGCGGGACTCGAACCGCGGACCATGTGATCGACAGTTCGGCGGCGTATCCACTCGACCACAACACCTCTACATGTTGTACTAGGATATCACGGCAGTTTATAATTTTGAGAAGTCGTTCGGCATTGCTTTAAAACCTAAGTCCTTTCTTATATTGAAAACCTATTGAAAGTTGCAATTTCTTAATTTCAGTTTGAAAAACAGTATATTCAAAGACTACTTTACTATTATACATTTCGTAAGTATGAGGCAACCATATGTATTTACAAATTATAAACAAAATGTTCTGTCTTGCAAAATTACTCAATATTTTGATTCCATACATGTCGTAGCAATCTATAGTTTTGAGAATTCGTTTTTCTTCAGCTGATATCTTCCTTCTCCTATTTCTTAATGTTTGCCTGGCTCAAATCACGTCATTTTGAATGTTCAAACTTGCATTTTAAAAATTATTTGCCTAAGACTTCAAAACAAGTTATCCTCAAAATGTTTGTTTCCTTTAAAGTCTGTTAAGGGCAAATCCGATGTATGAGCAAGTAATAATTCAGCGATAAAACTAATACAATTGAATAAATAGAAAAAAATAAACAACAAATCGGTAAGAGTTTCATCAAAACCAGACCCAACAAAAAAGCGAGAGTACCGTCATGGAATCATAAAGTTTCGCATAATTTTACGAAACAGTGGTATTTTATCGCATAGGCTGTACAACAATTAAGAAGCGGATGATGTCATATTTGTTATGACATTTAACGTTTTTTCTTCCTCTTTGACACTCTTTTTAATAAGTTTTACTTTATGTCACAATAAGTTACAGTAGTTGTTATTTTTGCACAAATTCCATGATAATTAAAGCCATGTTTTACATTCCCAAAGCAGAAAAATGATATTGACGATCGTTTTATGTACAACACAGATACAGCAAGGTGAGGGGATGACATCATCAACTGGCTAATTTGCATACAACCCAAGTGATACATTCCACTGTTTCATGAAATTATGCAGAACGTTACATTTAAATAAATTTCTTAATTTTGCATCAAATTTTGGTGAACTTTCACTGTTTTGTTAGATTAATTATTCTCTGTGTATTCAAGTCAAGTTTAACATGGGCACAATTTGCCCTCTAATATCTTGTCTATTTTGTTTGGTTATGTATATGGGTTTTTTAAACATTATATATTTGCCACGTTTTACTTTTTTGTAGCACTATGTATTAATATGCGATCTCATAAAGTATCGTAGTTTGTGATTGTTCCGGATTAATCTATACAAAAAAGAAGAAGACATATATACACAAATGGAATGTACTTTTTTTTTTATTAGCTGCCCTGAAATCAATATGTTCTACTCGTCAATTAATTTTGATCAATATTTTGTTTACAAAACGTCATTTTGTGTTATGACGTTTGTATCTTAGCTGTGAAATGGTAGTAAAAAAGGCCTGCATTGATATTTTTTTCTTAGAGGGATGATGATAATAATACAAAATAATAATAGTGATATGAATAATATTCATTATGATACAATTACTATTTAATACTACTACTACTAATAAAGATAATGATAACGATAATATAAATGATAATATAGGATTTCCCGGCCAAATTCGCGAGTTTGTCATTCGAATTCATTTACTTTGCATTTAAGTTAGCGCAGATCAGCTTTGCCATGCCAATTATCATTCAATTTTCCCGATTTTGTATTTAATTTAGGATTTTGGTCGAAGGATTTCATAGATCTGTCATTCAATTTAGAAACTGCTCAACTAGCATTCAAATTAATCGTCACTTGTCGAGGCGTCATTTTTATCATTCAAATTAACACCTGTCATTCGTATTCGAATTATGTTTATTCAAATTAGGAATGTTAGGGGGAAGAAATGCAACACACGTTTACAGCTTTAAAAAATGCAATTAAATACATGATTTGCCATTGGGGTCTTTTCTATTATTCAATTTATTAATTTTGAGGACAAAGCATATGGGTGTAGTCAGACATTAGGTAAAGAAGGGGCGAAATCAAGGGATATGGCATCTCTGAACGGACATGTTCATATACCCCGGAAAAGTGGGGATACAAAAACACCTACCCCAGTTACAATATTGTACCCTTCCTCCATAATGAAATTGTGATAAATTTATGATAAAACACAAGACAAACAACTTCTTTACATGAAAATTTACTCAAATATTGAGACCATCAAGTCCGTAGATGTAAGTCTTTTTTTTTTTACAATCAAACTTAAAGGCTGATGAATATCTGATAAATCTAAAAGTATATAAAGAGTATAAATGCAAGAAAATAAAATAGGATGAAATACACATGAACAAACGATCTTGAAAGAAAAAGAATGAGCTAAAAAAAGTGTTTAATAAATTAGAAATGTATATTGCCCATTAATTTTAGTGCACAAAGTGCTAATTTGAATGCTACAAATGAATTAGAATGGTAGAAGTACACCGTCGCGATGTCAGAAAATCGTGTTGCGCTAAATCGAATGACCAAATAGCGAAAGAAGCACTTTGTTCATTAATTGGAATGAAACATACATAGATTCTAACGAAAACTTCATAGATATGAAATCTAGAAAAAGGAATATAAACCCGAGATATACCCGACAGCACTAAAACCGTCGAATTTGAACGCAAGACAAATGAATTTGAATGACAAACTCGCGAAATTGGCCGGGAAATCCTATAGTAATAACAAAATTGATGTTATAAATTGTAATATTAATGATAATACACAATAGAGTAATCGCCAAACAATGTAATCGTGTGTTTTCCTTTTACGCTTTGCATAGAGTGAAAATGAAATGTACGTGGATAAACCTAGGTCTAAGGTCCCGGAAAAAGCATTGCTGTTCACCTATATATGAGCATGCGACCAATCTTAAAGCACGTACTCTCTAATACCGTATGTATTTACAACTCAAAACGAAATATATATAAAGTGTCTTGCAAATGTGTTTTTTTCGACGACATACATGTCGTACTAGGCTAACTCGTATCATGACAACTTATACTTTGTTTAACTTTGCTACGGAATGTAATTATTTTCTTGTATTGAAAACTTATTGAAAGTATATTCGAAGACAATTTGCTTAAAATATAAACATATACTAAGTATCATGCAACCATATGTATTTACATGTTAAGAATAATATATATATTTATACTCTCTTGCACAATTCCTTTTTGTTCGATGATATACATGTCGTACTAGGCTAACTCATATCATGACAGTTTTCTAACATTTTGATAATTCTTTCGGCTTTGCTACAAAATCTTTAAGCAAATAATATTTCTTAATTTCAGTTTGAAAAAAGTGTATTCGAAGACTACTTCTTTACAAATATATACATATATATAATATTGCCTTGCAAAATTACTTTTGTTTTATTTTCGATGCCATTACTTGTCATACTAGTCTAACTCATATCATGACAGTTCATGATTTTGAGAAGTCTTTCGGCTTTTAAGCAGAATCTAACTTGTTCCTTGTATTAAAAACTTATTGAACATTTATATTTCTTAATTTCAGTTTGAAAAATAGAATATTCAAAGCCTATTCGCTTATAAACATTTCAATAATATCATGCAACCAAATATATTTACAAGTTAAATAGATATTATCCATTGTCTGGCAAAATTTGTTTTGTTTTACATTCGATGTCATACATATAGTAGTAGGCTAATTCAAATGATTATGTTACTAACACTGGAATACAAGTTATACTGATAATAATAATAACAAAAATAATAATATAACTACTACTACTACTACTATTACTAATATTATTCATGATACAACTAATTCTACTAATAATTCTACTACCACCACTAATAATACTAATGGCAATACTACTACTTCTACTACTACTACTACTACTACTACTACTATTACTACTATTACTACTACTACTACTATAATAATTAACAATACTAATATTGATAATTGTACTAATAATGAACTTACACAAATAAAGTAAGCACCAATACAATCATATCATGTTTTTTTTCCTTGTATGCTTTGCATAGAGTGGAAATGAAATGTGTGTGAATAAATCTATGTCTGCTGGTCCCGGAGAGAGCATTGCTGATCACCTATGCGAGCGTGCGACCCTTCTAAAAGCTTATCGAATTTCTTGGCTATCCTTAGGACATATCCGTCATCTACAGGTCATGAGATAAGGGAAGATATAGCAAATCAGAGGTTTAGACACGATTACGTCGAAAACTCCTTATCTGCGTGATATCTTGAGGGGTTATAAAATAGAACAGCTACGAGCACCTTATATTTACGAAGCGTAGAGTTGTGAGAACTAACTAACATCCTGCTAAAAAACATAAGCAATGACATATAAAAACTTGAGACCTAAGTCTTTGGTAAGAGTAGTTACAAATGTGTGTGGTAATATAGCCACACACAAAAAAGGAGCCACTTCAATAAGAATCCTATCATGATGACCTTCAACACCTAATTTCACTTAAATAATAATGACAGAAGCTCACAAATCTTCTTTTTTCTTCTAATTTTCCAATACTCTACTTTCCCGTTCACACAGCCAGTTAACACAATAATTGAACTAATCGCCTTGAAAAGTACTTAAAAAAAAGGATAATTTACTTTAAAAATGTTTAGGAATATAAATCCATAAAATCTAATACCGCATTTGAGTAGGTATAACAGTATAACAGAAATAACATACACTCTGAAAGAATTTAAATAAATCTCCACTTTTGGGTGATTTTGTCATGAAATTCTGGAGTCATGGTCGATCTGAAGATATATATTTTTGTTCATTCTGAAGGACAAAGAAATAGATACAACGGGTGTGTCTAAAACATCAATACGACGTATTGAATACATACAAACGAACACGCGATGTCGGCTGGGATTGGTATATATATGCATGGCGGAAAATCAATGATTTTGATCTCGTTTTATTTACAAATAAGGTTATATTCCGTTTGCAATTTGTACTATGTACTAATTATACCGGTCTACAGAACTTTTTCTAAGTAAAACTTTAAAGTGATTATCTCACCTATAACTCCATCAATATCTTCCAATTGTCCATTGGGAACACCATCACAACCTGTGCGTGAGGAGGAATGTGAACGTGAATGCTTTAATTGTATAATGCAAACACCACGACAATCCAATCGAAACGAATTAAATCAAGTCAAATTTGCTTGTGTTAAAAAAAGGCTAAAAAACAACGACTACAAATAATGTACAATAAAGAGAGTAAAAGGGGTTTCCGAGTCGACTGATGGAAGTTGAACAAGAAAATAAATAAATAAATAACAAAAAACATTAGAGAAAGATGATCGGCTATAACGCTATGTCAAGCAATAACAACAATATTAAATATTTGTGATATATATAATTATCAAATATTTGAATTCTGAAGTTCCTCCGTCATGTTGTTGAAGAATGGTAATTGAAACTGTTGAAATAAAGATCGTTGTGCGTTTCAAATCACTATCTTCCTATGTATATATACAGTGCGTCCCAGAAAAAACGAAACCGAGAAGTATCGATGTTCTATCATAACTTAATCACAACTATAATTAATGAATGATACATATTTGGAAAGCTTAGAGTCTCCTCTTTCATGTGATGCTACTCAGAGGATGCATATTTCACGCATGAGTGATTAAAAGCAATTTGAAGGAAGGAAACCAAAAAGACATTTGGCGGGCGGTATTTGAATTTCGAAGAAAAATTCACATTTCTAGAAAGTTGAGTTTCTGCCCTTTCATATGACACCTCAATCAGGAAAAATGAGCGAGGAATGACAGAGTTCTGTTTGTTTGAAGTAGTGCTTGCATTTCCATAATTTTACTAAACGAATTCGTTTTCACTGGCTGCCTGCCGTATCAATAAACGAAATTAACAAAAGACTTAACTCCGTTTCGTTGACAATCAGCCGTAGACGAGAGTCTTCATGCATGGCTGATTGTCAACGAAACGGAGTTAAGTCTTTTGTCAAATCTGCTTTTTGCTACGACAGGCACCCAGTGAAAACGAATTCGTTTGTTAAAATTATGAAAATGTAAGGGCTACTTTAAACAAACAGAACTGTGTTATTCCTCGCTCATTTTTCCTGATTGAGGTGTCATATGAAAGGGCAGAAACTCAACTTTCTGGAAATGTGAATTTTTCTTCGAAATTCAAATACCGCCCGCCAAATGTCTTTTTGGTTTCCTTCCTTCAAATTGCTTTTAATCACTCATGCGTGAAATATGCATCATATGAGTAGCATCGACTGAAAGAGGAGACTCTAAGCTTTCCAAATATGTATCATTCATTAATTATGGTTGTGATTAAGTTATGATAAAACATCGATATTTCTCGGTTTCGTTTTTTCTGGGACGCACTGTATATATAAACATGTGTATCAAAGAAAGTATTGAGTTTTGCTATGACTTCCAGGAAGTACTCATAACAAAATATCCAATGATCCTCTGTACAATAAGAAATTCTCATTTTTCATTTTACATACAACTGAATGTATGTATATTTATTATTATTATTATTATTATTATTATTATTATTATTAATAATAACAATGGAAATTCGTCTTGTTACATTATATTGCAATACATATATATACAATTTTACAAGTATTGATAATTTGAACTTGAACTTGATAATTATTATTATTATTATCATTGCTATAATTATAATTGTCACCAATGTCATTATCAACATCATATTATTATTTGTATCTTTATTAATATTACTATTATTGTTATGGAAAGGTATCGTTATTGTTTTAGGAGAACCACATGACTAGGAGTGAAGAAAAAAACCGTTTAAAATCATCGTTTTCAAACTTTTTGTTTTTCTTTTTTAATAACTTGCATTTCTGAGTAATTTGATTTGTTTTTGTTTTTGTTGTTGAACGAAACAACTAAAGAATGACGTAAAGTACATTGATAACTTAAACAACGAACAAGGAGTGAGCAGAATAAAAACAGCAATGTTCGATCATATTGTATATAGATCATTTTACTTTATCTTTTCAAAATAAACAAAATAATGCTAGCTTGCTTTTTGATATGTGTCAGAGTGAGTGGTTTTATTTACTATTATTTAGCTGAAATTATTTAAAGGTGAGCCTTTGTAACGTGTAAACATGGTTACGAATTCCATGTGGACTGTTTTGCAAATGAAAATAATGCCGAACAGATGTGCATATTTATTTCATATTTTTGTTACAAAAATAATGAAGAACGATTTGGTTATTTAAAAAAGATATGATAAAGTTTTAATGAAAATTATCTGCAAGATGATGGAATTACATGGAATTGTTGAAAAAGTTTCGAAGACATTATATTAAAGAGAGGGAGGGGAAAAGGTAAAAATGTACCTGCAGACAGGCCAACCATGGGAATATCGTCATAAAGTCCTTCACCATCTTCAACGTCACCTGCACAAAAGACATACTAAATTTAAAGCAAATACATATAAAGCTCAAGTTTTCGTAGCAGAATTTGGTGAAGTATGGTATGGTATATTTTATTTATTCACGGTTAAAAACAAAAATACAATTATGCCCGCATTCAGCAAAAGCTGTTTTTCAGCGAGGCCGTGATTACATATAATTAGAACCCTGATCCAATCAGTGCTTGTGTGAGCAATTAGCATGTCATCAAGACGCTTTTAAACTCGACTAGAATTTAGAGAACGTTTAGTATCTATTGAACAAGAGAGGGGAGGGAAAGAGTGAGCCTTACAAGAGAAATTTCTCGTGAAGGTCTACAGCATTGTTATCAACGAATATAACCGTAAACATGTTATTATGAAACAATAAATGCGTAATTTGTCTAGAACCAAATACAAAATATCGTTTATAAGATCTTTACCTATAACATCACCAAACTTTCTCTCAGCCAATCAGACGCACAACTTCAGTAACTTATAACTGTTATTGCAACTTGTTATTGATTCCAGGTTTCATAAAACGGGCCCTGGTTCAATATAAACTTAATAGACTAACATTGCTAAACTGGAATCGTATCTGGAATGCGGTATATATCGTCACTGAAATCATTTAGACATGCATAACAATAATAATAATAATTACATTTATAAGGCGCTTTATTCAGGCGTTTCCAAACACACAGGTGGTACTGTCTTACTTATTCAATATGTTCAATGGCTTAAAAGTAACACAATAAAATAAAGTATTACTAATACAATACAATTCAGTTGAATGGAATTAACTACTTGTGTGCGCCTCCAGGATACTATAACTAATTGAAAAGGTGGGTTTTGAGAAGAGTTTTGAATGATTCAACAACAACCAATTAATTGGAAAGTGAGAAAGTAAACAAAAGAATACAGAGGGGAAGAAAAACAGGCATGCATACACACACGGGCACATATGCTCGACAATCTTATAATCTGAGGACGCTCACTTTGAATAACATCGATCGATCGAGAGAAAGAGAGAGAGAGAGGGGGGGGGGGGGGACCAGAAAGACAAACATGTACCTGGGTCAACCGGGTTATCCATTGGTCTGTTTTCATCACGGTTCCCCATATTTTGATCATCACTTTTATTATTACCTGCATAAAAGACATACTAATTATAACGCAAATACAAAGTTAGCTCATATAAGAGGGAGAGTGTGAGTCTAATGAAAACAAATCTTGAAAGTCTGCAGCATTGCCACATGAAATTAAATGTTGACCGTGAACCTGTTATTAATCCTGTTTAGACGGGATTTTGCTAGTCGGCGTAAGTTAATCCCTGCTACAATAAATACCTCATGTATATTTCACTTACACCATTTGTTGTCCAGACGCTCTTGCTCGGAGCCTCGGACCAACTTGCGACCTTCCACCGGCCAATGTAACTTACGCAGAGCCATCTATACACAGAGTTTGGGCAGCCCGGTTGGAGTTGGACACAATGGCCCGAATTCACAAAGGAGGAGTGAGGTTTGATCGACAAACCGAGGTTTATGTGCGGCATACGACGCGTTTCGACGCGTTTTTACAAACCTTGGTTTGTAAAAAACAAAAGGAGGTTTGTCGACAAACCTCCTTTGTGAATTCGGGCCGATATGGCAACTACTGCTTTGTTGGGCAAGCACAAAACAAAAGAGTATACTCCATGTTGTGACCAAGTGAAACCAAGTCGGCCAAACTTTGTGTATAGATGGCTCGTGAAAGGTCACAGATACTCCCGGGTGTAAGTTGAGAGCATCCATAGGGTCAACTTACGCTACCCCTAGTCGTATTAGCGAGTTACATCTGAATTTTTACAGGAGTAAATAGGTCGGGGTAAAGGCCCGGTCACACAGAGGGGACGCATGGGGAACGCACGGCCAGCGCATTGGAAAATTCCTATTTTGGCCAGTGCGTTGTCGTGCGCCCAACTTTTGTCGAAGATACAGCAGCTAGCTGACACCAAATGCATAGCGTGTTGCTAGCGCGCTGGACGCACACAGGGCGCACACAGGGCGCACACAGAGCGCACATGATAACAACTTCCACGAATGCACAGCGTGTTGCTAGCGCGCTGGACGAATGGTCCACGCATGCACCGCGTTCTACGACGCACGGCCAGCGCATTGGTAATCGGAAAAGGCCGTGTGCCTAACTTTTGTCATAATTTTGGAAAAGCTACTGAGCTGACACAAAATGCACAGCGTGTAGCTAGCGCGCTGTGCGTATACAGGGCGTGTGCTCCGCGCATGTCTGGCGCTGGTCTAGCGCGCTCCACGCATGTCTGGCGTGCCTTTGGCGTGTACATTCATGCGTCGAGCTCGGCGCACGTTTTTGAGCATGCTCAAAAAATCCCGACGCACACAGCGTATGACGACGAATGCATAGCGTGGGTCCAGCGCGCTCGACGAACGAGTAACGAGTGATGACGCACGCCTAGCGAACGACAACGCACTGGCCAAAATTGCAAATTTTCCATGCGCTGGCCGTGCGTTCCCCATGCGTCCTCCCTGTGTGACCGGGCCTTTAAGGTAGGTGTAGCAGTAGTTAACACGATCATTGTTCAGACGGTCACTACGCCGACCTTTACACCTACCTCACAATATTTACCACGACTAGCTCTTAACACGAAATTTGCCCCAGGGTAACTTCCGTCCATTTTAAGAAGACTAATAGTAAACTAATGCATTTTTTTTGTCTAGAGTCAAATACGAAAAATCGCTTTTAACAGGTTTACAAATAGCATGACCAACCGGGTCACTGGACTGATTTACGCACAAGGTAATAAGAACGATTATCAGGGGAGGGGGGGGGGGGGGCGTTTCATGAAAAATTAGTCGGTGGTTTTCACCGACTTATATCATTTTCACCAACAATTTAGTCAATTTAGACTAAATTTGACCAATCAGAGGCCTGGAAAATATCGGTTACAATAGAATTGTCGGTGAAAATGATATAAGTCGGTGGAAATCACCGACAAATTGTTTAATGAAACGCCCCCCTGATTTCATAAAAAGGGCCATGTTCGATATAAACTGAGTGAACTAACATGGCTAAACATAAGGTCATACCTGATTCACGGTCTGGAATGACATTGATGTATTCTAGAGTTGCATAATAAAACAAACAAATAGGAGAAAATGAAAAAGTAAACATTTTCGATTAAATGGAGGGGGTTAAGAAAACACACATACCACACACGCGCGCACATACTCAGCAAATTGAGATTTTGAGGATATTCTAAAGGTTCTCATTATTTTAAACACTATCTTCGTTGGAACCTGCACAAAAGACGTACTAAATTTAAAGAAAATGCATTGATAGCTCATCTTATCGTACCAGAACCTGGTTACTTAAGCAACAAGCATTTCATCAATACGCTTTTTACCCAACTAGAATTTAGCGAATGAGGATCGGCTATTGAAGAAGGGGTTGTTGGGGGTAGAGAGTGAGTCTTATCAGAGCAATTTATCCTGAATGTCTGCGTACTGCTATTTTAAATCAAACATTTACCTTGAAACTACTATTATCAAATAATAAATGCTTTAATGTTAAATATATTACTCATTGCGGATATACAGTGTGAGTAAAAAAAAATTTACACTCTTTCATAAGATGTATAATAATTTACTGTTCATAGATAATTATTAAGATAATTAGCAATTTTGTAGGTGTAAACCTTTTTTTTTTTACTCACACGGTAGTACCGGAAATAATATCGTTAGTGATATTTGTTTTATCACCTGACGAAATGTTGCAGCGGCGCACGAAACGTCGTGATCTTTTAGATGCCTTGTTGACCATATATTGCGAGACAAACGAATATCATTAGTGATATTATTTCCAATAAATGTTTTTTTTTTATCAAATTGTTTGTTTGAATTTATAGAAACAAAAAAAAAATTCTACCTGGTTCAACAGGGTTAACCATTCGTTTGTTTTCGTCACGGTCGTTGCAGTTTTGATCATCACCTTCAGTGTTACCTGCATAGAAGACATACTACGTATAAAGCAAATAAATCGATAGCTCATATAAGAGGGAGAGAGTGAGTCTGATTTAAACAAATCGTGAAAGTCTGCAGCATTGCCACATGGAAATAAAATATTTAACGTGTACCTCTTATAAGTAAATGTTACAATCATTATTTGTTTAGAGCCTAAAACGCTTTACATAAATCATTATCAATCCGGTCATTGGATTGATGCACGCACACAGTAGTAATAACGATTATTATATTGAAGAAGGGAGGGAGAGAGTAAGTCTAATAAGATAAATTTATCTTGAAAGTCTGCAGCACTGCTAAAATCAAGTATACTGTAAATATGTTATTAGTAAATAATAAATGCATACTTGTCTAGAGCCAACTATGACATATCGTTTTTAAAGAGATTTGCATATATCATCACAAACCCGGTCATTGAACTGGTTCACGCACACAGTGCTTGCATAACAATGATTATAATAATAATAATAATAATAATAATGTTAATAATAATAAAGGCCCCTGGAAAGTAATCCGGGCAGGCACAACTTTGAAAGCGAAAACATGTTAATCCAACCAAATTTACGTTTGGATCTTTACAAGGTACCCATTTTAATTCACCTTGGTGGAGAGTGGCATACATGTAAGTACATTAATGTCTTGCCAAATTACATAAGTAATGTGATGGCACTTGAACTGTGTTTCATATGATCCACTAAATCGAGACACCTGTTGTCCGAGTGTGTTCCCAGGGTATTATAACTTTACTTAACGCCAAATAGGTCCTTAGGCAATCTGATGCCATGATTTCAGTAGCTCATAACAGGTATTGCTACTTATAATTGATATCAGGTTTCATGAAACGGGGTTCTGGTTTGATATAAACTGAGTGAACTAACATAAATAAACATAAAGCCATACCTGCTACACGGCTAACACGGACACTGTAGTATCCTAAAATTGCATAACAAAACAAAAAATATTGGAAAATTAAAAAATAAACGTATACAAATAAATGAGGGGGGATGGGAAACGAACACACATATTCACACATATGCGCACATGCTCAGCAAATTGACATGTTGAGGTCGCTCACTTTGAATAACAGAGAGTAGAGAGAGAGAGAGAGAGAGATAGAGGGTGTGGAGGTACATCGATTAACGTTGTTATTTAGTTTCATCACCATATTCATTGCTACCTGCACACAAAACGTATTTAATTTAATAGCCCATATTATCGTACCAGAACAAGGGAAATTAAGCAATTAGCATATCATCAAGACGCTTTTAAAGGGCAAGTTCACTAAAAAAAATTACTCTCATTAGAAGCAGAAATATCAGACAAACAAATCAAAAAAGGTTTGAGCAAAATCGGTTAACTAATACAAAAGTTATGAATTCTTAATGACATGAACAACTTTGAAAATCACTAGAAATATTGGCAACTCTGTCATGAGTCTATTGATAATACAAATTTTATTTTTTCCCCTAAGAATCTTATTTCTTCACACCAGCATCCTAATTAGATTAATAGTAATATTTTGTTGTGTGGGTGCACTAATATAGAGTATTTTTTCCAGTTAAATCATGACAAATGTGAATTTTTATAAACTATTTATATATAAATCAATAGTTATTAATAAACAATTTTCAGAAAAAAAGTATCAATTCTTTAAAGTTCATAAAGCATTTCGTGAAATGTCATGCACGCAATTTGATACAACTCAAATAACCTGGGCAAAGAAACGGGAAAATCAAAATTTGGGGGGTGAAAAGGGAAATTAATGGGATAAAACTATATAAAGCAATTGATAAATAGTGAGGACATTACGTAACAAAAGTATAACCAAATTTGCATTTTGTGTAGTGATTTTCATTGTTCCATAGTTTTACATACTTTTTTCAAAAGATCATTTCTTTCTTATCCGATTTTTCTCAAACTTTTTTTGATTGGTTTGTCTGATTTCTTTTCCCCTTCTTCAAAGTGAGTTATTTTTGGGGAGTGGACTTGAACTCGAATATAATTTAGAGAATGATTATTGACTATTAAAGAGGAGAGGAGGATGGAGAGAGTGGTTAATCACCTGACAAGCGCACACATGTTAATATAATCAAATCGACGTGTGCACCTTATACCAAGTACACATTTTGGAGTTGGGAAAAGTAGATTAATGTCTTGCCAAAGGACATAAGGGCCGAAATGGGAATCGAACTGTGAGCCATGTGATCCACAATCTGGCGACATACCCACTAGACAACGGCAGCTCTCGTTCAAGAGTTTCCCTTTCATTATTGTTACTGCAATGCCAAATTTTCTCTCAGTCAATCAGAAGCCAAATGTCAGTAACTTATAAATGTTATTGCAACGCGTTATTGATATCAGATAACATGAAACAGGCTCTTGGATCGATATAACTGAGTGAACTATCATGGCTGAACATAAAGTTATACCTGCTTTATGGTCTGGACGGAAATTGAGGTATCCTAGAAGTGCATAACAAAACAAAACATAGGGAGAAAATGAAAAAGTAAACATATTCGAATATGGGGGGGGGGGGGGTACGAAAACACAAGCGTGCACATGCTAAGCAAATTGACATTTTGTGGACGCTCAATTTGAATATCAGAGAGAAAGGGAGAGAGAGAGTCTAATTCAATAACGTTTTGTCAAAGTCTGCAGCATTGCCACATGAAATTAAATATTTACCGTGAACTTGTTATTTGTAAATAAGAAACGATTATTTGTATGGAGCCAAATACGGAATATCGATTTTAAAAGCTGTACAGTTATCATCGCTATGATTTCGGTTTCCGACGGATTCAGGCCCATAGTGTGCGTTAAATAGTGAGAAATATAATAATGATAATACTGCTAATAACCGTTCTAATAATACAAATCACATTTTATATTGCGTAATACTATATTTCTATAAAGCGCATTACATAATAAGTATTATTATTTATTCGCAACCTACCGGCTTAAACACCATCTTAACCATCATCATAATCATCATTCACTTTAAGTGTGAACTGATTTCGTCAACATCTCCCAAAACATATAAAAGAAGATCAAATCACACTTCATAATCAATTAACTGTTTCCGAAATCTTCAGAATGAAAAATATATCGCCTTAATAAGAAAACAAAATGTGATGACTCACCCTTTTTTCTACAAATGATGAATATAATAATGCCAATAATAACCAGGAGTGTCATCGCAGATGGTAAAGTTGCAGATATGATTAGTGTATGGCCATTGATATTTCTGGATCGTACTGATGGCGAATCTGTCATGGAAGTCAATGTAATACATATGTTGAACATGAAAACAAAACGAAGGCCCCCTCCCCCCTCCCCAACAAAAAAGACAATAAAGTGACAAGAAAAAAATTAATCCAAATCATTTTTACGTGTAGATACAAATAACATAATAGATTAAGGAACAAAAAAGGAAAATATGTCACGTGGGTAGTTATTAAACCCATTAAGTTGAAGAGTAAGAGTTAGATAAGTGTCAGCTTTGCCCTCATGTTGTGTCACTTAGACAAAATATCTTAGCAAAAATATCTTTGGTAGGGGATTGACATATAGCATACCCTTTTAATTGAATCATGGACACACAAAACCTCCTCAACAAGTTTTGGAAAGTGAAGTTGAATTGATTATCTCTATTGCTTTTGGATAATCTTTGCTATTTTTAGTAATATTACAACATGTGATTATTCGTATTTACAATGGTTCCCCATTATTTATGATTTTTTTGAGTCAAAATAAACAGGAAGGTCAAACGTATACATTTCAAAATTAGAGAATATCATAATCATTTAAAATTAACTTACTCAATCTCTTCAAAATAAAAGTTGACTCAATTGTCAGGTAAGGACGCCCTGCTATCAATTGGACGGCCCGACACGTGACATTTTCTTCGTGTATAACACGAGAACCATTCAGTCTGACTGAACTAGAAGGACCGTGATACATTGCAGTAGACACGTAAGTTTGGTTGTGGTTATCCGATATAACCCATCGTAGCTGTGCAGGAGGGGACACATTGCCAACAACAGCGCACTCTACGTCAATTTCCTCGCCATTGAGAAGTTGGATGAATTCACCGTTGTTTATCACTGTGCCTGTCTTAGTCATGCGCACTTCGATCTCCAGGAGGGGTACTAGGAATGAAGATGAACAAGGGAAAGACAAAGGCAAGATGAGAAGGTGTATATACAATGATAAACAATAATGTAATAGGGAGAGAGGGAGAGAAGGACATAAAGACTGGAATAGAAAGTTTTTATGGACAATGGACATCATATTTTACTTTAAATGGACAAGTGCTGTGTCCACATACCATTTTTGGCACTTATACTCTTTGCAGAAATTCTCCTCACCTACCATCCCAGTATAGCTTCCTGAGTGAGCTGACAAAGGGATTACTTAACCAAGTACTACACATCAAGCCAGAGAGTGCATCAGGCTTAACAAGAGAAACAAGATATATAAATATATATATATATATGAAGAGAGAGAGAGAGAGAGTTATTAAACCCATTAAGTTGGAGAGAAAGAGTTAAATAAGTGTCAGCTTTGCCCTCATTTTGTGTCACTTAGAAAGAATATCTTAGCAGAAATATCTTTGGAAGGGGATTGACATATAACATTCCCTTTTACTTGAAACATGGACAAAAAAAACCTCCTCAACAAGTTTTGGAAAGTGAAGTTGAATTGATTATCTCTATCGCTTTTGGATAATCTTTGCTATTTTAAGTAATATTACAACATGTGATTATTCGTATTTACAATGGTTCCCCATTAGTTATGATTTTTTGAGTCAAAAGAAACAGGAAGGTCAAACGTACAAATTTCAAAATTAGAGAATATCATAATCATTTAAAATTAACTTACTCAATCTCTTCAAAATAAAAGTTGACTCAATTGTCAGGTAAGGACGCCCTGCTATCAATTGGACGGCCCGACACGTGACATTTTCTTCGTGTATAACATGAGAACCATTCAGTCTGACTGAACTAGAAGGACCGTGATACATTGCAGTAGACACGTAAGTTTGGTTGTGGTTATCCGATATAACCCATCGTAGCTGTGCAGGAGGGGACACATTGCCAACAACAGCGCACTCTACGTCAGTTTCCTCGCCATTGAGAAGTTGGATGACTTCACCGTTGTTTATCACTGTGCCTGTCTTAGTCATGCGCACTTCGATCTCCAGGAGGGGTACTAGGAATGAAGATGAATAAGGTGTATTTACAATGATAAACAATAATGTAATAGGGAGAGAGGGAGAGAAGGACATTAATACTGGAATAGGAAGTTTTTTTTATGGGCACTGGACATCATATTTTACTGTAAATGGACAAGTGCTGTGTCCACAGACCATTTTTGGCAATTATACTCTTTGCAGAAACTTTCCTCACCTACTATCCCAGTATAGCTTCCTGAGTGAGCTGACAAAGGGATTACTTAACCAAGTACTAAACATCTAGCCAGAGAGTGCATCAGGCTTAACAAGAGAAACAAGATATATATATATATATATATATATATGTAGAGAGAGAGAGAGAGAGAGAGAGGGGGAAGGGGATATGTATGGCAGGCCAAAATGTCCAATAATCGTGAAAATGGGTCAGTGTTTTGATAAACTCAGGCCTTTTGTGTTCCTCCTATTTGGGGAATATTTTACTTGACCCGGAAAAACGCTGCCATAAAAACTTATACTTGTTTTTCTTATAATCAACTAAACACGGGCAATCTAAAGGATGAATAGTGAGGCCACTAATAAAATATTGTAGATTGCATTTTTCTTTTAAATTAAATTAGTTCTCCTAAAAGAAAGGTATATGGTATGTATGCAACGTAATCCATTTATAGTAAAGATGGATACTGGCAATACAATGCCCTACATTGTTCTAGCAGTTAAAACGCACCGTTATACCGATGCCAATGTGTTTATTATGTATTGATAGATTACGATTATACTATACGTTTGCTCAATCTTGCTTAGTAGTCTCTTTTCGTTCCAGAAGAAAGAGAATGATGATAGAACAGACAGATAGATATATAGAATTAAAAAAAAGAGAAAATGTAAGACAATCTTGATACTAAATTTCATTCATGTTTCCAATCTTCCAAAAAAGTAGTTACTACTCACGTATTACATGAAGATACGTTTTCCTGTCAAATATTCGAGGTGCACTGTGAGTCAAGATCTTACAATTGTAAACGCCATCGTGGGAAAAGGTCACATTTAATAACACCAGATCTGTAAAATTGACAACGTATCCCCGTAGAGGGCTTCGCCATCCTGGGCCGTTTGCAAACTTGATGAAGGAATAGACCGTCTCGAAACCCTGGGTTGAGTCGTTGATTTTCTGCCAATAGAGGGACCCTATATTCGACTTGGTGATGTTTAACAGGCATGGAATTGTGACGTTTCGGCCTGGCTGAACGTAGAGGTCGCTTGCAGCGTTCGACACGTGTGCTTTGTATGGGGAAGATTAAATTAAAACCAAAAGTGAACAGACAAGTTACCAAGCAATGACATGTAACATGAATGCTTTGAAGGGCATGGTTACAAATATTGCCCAAGATAATATTGAAACTTTGCCGACACCATGTAGTCTCGAGTTAAGGTCCGAGGTATAGTTTTGATCGTGTATAAATAATTATAAATCTATTACTAATGTTTTCGCTACTTTACTCCCAGCACCTTCTCCTCCTAATCATATAACTACTAACACAAATACTAGATGGACAAATGATGATATTAATGATAATACTAGAATAATGATATTAATGGTAAAATTAATGATACTACTATACTACTGCTATTGATGCTATTATAATACCACTACTGATTCTAATACACTGTCGCTCACTGTTTTTCTGCCAGGACAACGGTATATCTCTGTCCAATCAAATATTTAAATGTATGGATGTTTATCTGATGCGGACAAAGTAATGATTAATTTTATCAATTTGTTTTTGATGAATGAATTACAATACTCGGAATCCCGTCAGACTAGCCTTAGCCCAGTTTCCAAGATGCCAATAAAAATTTCTTTGTAGAGAGCAAGGCCCCGTATTCAACATAGTTGCGATTGATCCAAATCAATCGTAAGTCCTCCAATCAATCGCAAGTTTGCAGCCCCTATCTCTTACGTACATAGTTACGATTGATATCAATCGCATATAAGTTGCGATTAATATCAACTCTTTGTAAAACGGGGCCAGGGATACAATTTGAATATTTAGAGCAAAATGGTTTGGGTATTCCCCCGATAATAATTGTTATCAATCCCCGGATCAGTATCTTTCATTTTGGTATTAACGGGTCTCTACCGACATAATTGTCCCTGAGAAGGATAGCTTATCCTCATATTATTATCTAACCAAAAACGCTACGAGAGTCTTGGGGGTATGCACAATTTATGGAAAAACGTCCAATTCACTGTTTGCGAGACTTGAACACACACTAATTGGTTTTCCACAAAGTGCTGTGGCAGCGAAATAAGACGTACTTTAAATGAAACGACACTGTACAATGAATTCTAAGTAGATATTCTTGATCCAGCTTTTTGCCAAGGGGGGAGGGGGGGGGGGGGGGTTAACCCAAACAAACAAAAATAAAAAAATCACGCCGTTTTACCGTTTACTTTTTTTCTTCTTTCTTTTCACTTGGCCGCCCAGGGGGGGGGGGGGGGGAGGGGGTGGGGAGGTTAAACCGCCGAACCCCCGCTCCCCTAGATCCGCCCCTGAATGTTCATTGGTTTTAAAAATAACTTCATTTTCATTATTGCAAAGTTGAAACTTTGATTTGACAAGGTTATCAAAATTCAATGCTTGGAAACATTCGAAGTAAAGATTATTATAAATAAGTGAGTTCGTAATTAGGATTTGCGCATGGGAAGATAAAGGTCATTCGTACCCAAATTGTAAAATCATTGAGATGAATACTCGGATCGTGCTCATGAAAGTTATGTAATCAGTATTCATTTATGCACCAACAGTACATTTATCGAATACACAAGTGGAAGTATTCTTCTCAAGAGGCAAACAAAAGGTATTCATGAAGCACCTCTACCACTTTAGCAGTGATTATTCAGGTGGGAAGTATCCATCGTGTCTAAGATCTGTGGATATTTGGGGGTCATACGGTCCAGAGCTATTTACGAACTCGATTATTACAAGACACTTTTATACAGTCCCGGCATAGCACCTGAAGAGCTCTCCGAACGCTGATGAGATGTGTGAGATCACAGGATGGACATGATTTGCACAAGAAGACGATTTACCATGACATCTCACACATTTCTCAGTGCCTGTTTTTTCATCTTCTCTTGAGTTCTTTTTCTTAATTCACTACCGTCAGACTAAATGTATATTTTATTGCCTCACTTTAAACCCCGCGCATGGTTTTATTTAGATGACAAATGCAGCGACAAAGGACTCTGTCGCTTGTAAACAAACAAAAAACGTCATTGTATATTCAGCTGCACACAGCGCGGTATGTTCGGCGTTTCAAGAGGGAACAAATGCCGTCCTTAATATCATTCCGTGGGTTTTTCAATTTGAAAGATCGGTTTCTTTGATTGTTCATTAACCCCTATCCTGTGTATTGACAAACAAAAGCTTTTAATTATCAGAAAGGGTTTCATATCCCCTTTTGAATGGTTTGAAATGCCATCACATTTATAAACACTAAACTCATTATAATTTGGGAAATAATAGCTTTACAATTATGTTCATTCTTAATGGGATGTCGTCTGCTTGGGCAGAATTGGTCCATTATGTGACGTCATTAAAACATCATTATTTTTCTGGCGAATCTTTCGTATATTCCAGATGCTTTGGAGGTGGTTGTATTTGTATTTTTATAAATCACCCAATATGTAGTTGACCTAAAACGTGTACGATGGCCATCTGTTAGCTTACCAGTTTTTAAAGTCTTTAAAGTGGAAGCAAAAGAACAACACTTATACTTACAACTCTGCAGACTGATGATGTAAAACAAACAGAACCCATTAAGCTGCCACATTTTCGATGATCAGTTAAATTCTGAAATATGATTAAGGCAATGAGAAATATGTAAATAACTAGATATAACGACTATCCAAGATTAACCAACTTTGAAAGAGAGAAAATACACTCAAAATGATTTCTCATATTTTGTCGTGGCTGTTTAAAACAGTTTTTTTTCCAAGCCTTAAATTCTTCTCTACAAAGGCCAAGAAATTAAATCCTTTTGTGGTTTGTGATTGCGAAATTCAATGGTGTACTTTCCCCAAAATAGTTTTGTACTTTGAACTAGGTCCTTACAAATGTGTCATCATTATGGCGCCGGTGGGAAGGCAAACAATTGTAAGGTTCTACTGTTTGCTTTTTGTTCGTGCACGACGAAATGTGGATTTAGCAAAGGTTCATTTCACAATAGTTATTTTCCCCTTTCTTCTGTACAGTGCGTCCCAGAAAAAATGTAACCGAAAATTATCGATGTTTTATCATAACTATTCACATTTATAATTTTAAAAAGTACACATATTTGGAAAGCTTAAATCCTACTCTTTCATTTGATGCAACCCATATGATGCATATTTCACGCATAAGTGATTAAAATGAATATGAAGAGAGGAATCCAAAAAGTCATTTGGCGGACGGTATCTGAATTTGAAAGATAAAATCAAATTTCTAGAAAGTTGAGTTTCTACCCTTTCGTATGGCACCTTAATCAGGAAAAATAAGCAAGGAACGACAAAGTTCTGTTTGTTTAAAGTATTAATTGCATTTCCATAATGTTATCAAACGAATTCGTTTTTACTGGCTGCCTGCCGTAGCAACAAGCAGAATTGACAGAAGACTTAACTCCGTTTCGTTGACAATCAGCCGTGCATGAAGTCTTTCGTCTATGGCTGATTGTCACCGAAACGCAGTTAAGTCTTTTGCCACTTCTGTTTGTTGTTACGACAGGCAGCAAGTGAAAACGAATTCGTTTGATAACATTAGGGAAATGCAAGTACTACTTTATTAAAACAAACAGAACTTTGTTATTTCGAGCTCATTTTTCCTGATTGAGGTGTCATATGAAAGGGCAGAAATTAAACCTTCTAGAAATGTGATTTTTCTTTTTGAAATTCATATACCGTCCGCCAAATGACTCTTTGGTTTCCTCTCTTAAAATTCATTTTAATCATTCATGCGTGAAATATGCATTATATGTGTTGCATCTAATGAAAAGAGGATATGTGACCCGGCACCACAAAACCAACAAAAAGTCGCAAAAAATTATTTTCCTGATTTCATCTGATTATGAAAGAAGAAGTTCTCCTCATTAAAATGGTATATTACTTGTCCAAATTGAAGCTTCCTAACCCTTTCAATTTAGTGAATGAAAAGAGCTGGTGAGGGAGGTTACTGGTATTAAATTGTGAGAAAGAGAGCTTTAAAGTTTGGGGCTATTCAAGCATGCGGAGCAAGCAAACCACAGGGAAATCAATAGAAGGGTGAATCAAAAGGCCATAGCAACCACTATGAAGAGATTTTCAGATTAGGCTGAAATTTGGCCTGATGGTCAAACATAGTCTGTTCATTATGTTTCTGAGGTTTCAATGTGTGGACTTAAGTCTTTCAAAAGTTATTATGTTGTAAATGTATAGAGTTGTAATTAGACAGATTAAGTGAACTGCAACATAGTGCCGAGACACCTGCACTAGACAATGCCTATTCATGGTGGACCCGGAGTCTTTTTGTTCCCCCTTACATAACACTGCTTGTCACCTATCTTGTTTTGTATACATCTGGGCAATTATTTGCAACCACATTATGAACTTGCTTTATACTTAATTCCCATACTGTTTTCTTTCTCACAGGAGGTTCAAAGTATTTTTACTATGACTTGCTCTTTCATTTCCAGTAGCCATCCTGATGATAATTAATGGAAGCAATTCATAAATACCAGCCAGAAAGTGGTATAAAAATAAAGAAAGGCAGGAGACACACAGTAAAGACACAAACATAGAATAACGAAAAATAGAAAGAATGAGAGAGAGAGACAGAGAGGGAAAAGAAGGGGGAGAATTATGATAGCTGTAAGCAAAATGATGATATCAAGAGTGTGAATGTGTGTTTACAATAAGAACTTGATTTCAAAACTCTTATGGGAGAATAAATTTGGAAGCACAGAAATGAAAACAAAATTATTTAGGGAATGTCACAACTCTTTCTCATCCTGTATCACAAGTTTAAAAATGCAACAACTCTCTCTCATCCTTTATCAAAAGTTTGAAAATGCAACAACTCTTTCTCATCCTTTATCACAAGTTTGAAAATGCAACAACTCTTTCTCATCCTGTATCACAAGTTTAAAATGCAACAACTCTTTCTCATCCTTTATCACAAGTTTAAAAATGCAACAACTCTTTCTCATCCTTTATCACAAGTTTGAAAATGCAACAACTCTTTCTCATCCTGTCTCATCGTTAACGGAGAATATAAGACGAACGCAAATCTGGAACTCGGATGTAAAAGCGGATACAAACAAAATGGCGCGCCGCACTGATTGCTATAACGGACCAATCACAGCCCGCGTAGCACGACCCGTTAGCAACGACCGACCATTTCCGGACTACGATAATTTCGCTCGGGAAAAGTGATCAAATTTTGGAAGAGACCGAAGGCTGTGCGAAAAAAACTGGTCTAGAAAAACCGTTTAAAACACATCTTCTACTATGTTTTAGACTTCCAAATTTTGATACTAGGTACAGAAAAGACCACTCTTTCAGAAAATGCAAAAAAACAAAAATCTTTTTTTTTCACCTAAATTGACATTTTAGCTGATTACGGAGAATCGCTGGTTGCGACTTTTTGTTGGTTTTGTGGTGCCGAGTCACATATAAGCTTTACAAATATCTGTCATTTATTAATTATAATTGTGATTTAATTATGATAAAACATCGATAAATCTCGGTTTCTTTTTTTCTGGGACGCACTGTATAGGCACCTTTTATGGCGTCTATGCAGCGTTTTATGTGAATAGCAAAATATTGTAGAATATGTATGATATTTTTCGTTTTTGGAAAAAAATAGTGTAATGTCATGGTAATGTATACCTAGTATCTAAACACATATATACTATATTTTGAAGTCATCCTAATGGTGACAAAATGATTTACATGGCGACTAGACACACCCATGTCATGGAAGTTTCTTCCGAACTCTACAGATATTTATTGTCATTTGTAATAAAACTGTTTTATCTTTTTGTTTGTGTGTTTACATTTTTAAATCACGAACGATATATAAATGTATTAATTCCACTGTGATTTAGTGTTGGATAACTCTTAATTTCCTTACAATACGAACTGTAAATAGACTTTATTCTTTTTGCTGAAATTTGTTAATTCATTGAAAACAATACTCTCTATGTGGTAAATATGAATGAAGCCAGAAAAGAAGCCAATATAAAGACATTTTTGTATCAAAAGAGCCATATTTCAGGTATTTTGGTTCTTTACTCTATATTTGTCATACATAATCTTTTAGTACAAATGTGATTAAACAGTAAATTAAGGCCCCATTAATGGAAAGTTCACCCTAATATTCATTATGTGTTAATAAAAACAGAATATTGATAGGAAAAATTCAATGAAAGTGTATGCAATATCTGTTTGATTTGTTGAAGTTGTCATCATTGAAACACAAATTGACACAAATGTGATGTATGCTGCGAGCTTTTTAGTACAAGGCAATTTCATACATGGACCCTTAATATGATTATTGCAAATATTGTTTTATATGTACAACCCCTGTATGTAACAAATCTATTCCATCATGAATAATTAAGAAAATTAAAGTTTATGTATTGAGAAAACTAAAGGTAATCTTGCATAATACGGTCACTGTGTTGCCAATTTGTGTTTTGTTTAAACTTTCACGTGTTGATAGTTTTTCTCGTATTTCTGTCTTTTAAATACCAGCTATTTACCAGGGCAAATTTATTCTATATAAATAAACAATAATATTCTTATATGTGATTATTAAATAAGCAAAATCAGTATTATTCGAAATTAATTTTTACCTTAACCCAGGTAGACTCGATGGATATTAGTTTTAGAATACAACCCGGCCGTTGAAGTGCTGTGAGAGAAACTGACTCATGTTTTGTGTCACAAATGAAAGGTTGCCTGCACAAACAAATAAATGTATACAAATTATCACTGACTGGGTATTCCCCCGCTCATTGCCATTACTATTGCGAAATCGATATCATTCAAAATTTTGCTCCCCCCCCCCCAAAAAAAAAAAATCACATGTACGCATGAACTATGAAACATAAAGGAAAGGCTGACTTAAACAAAACCCACACCAGACGAGCATGCTTCCAATAAAAGAATAGGGTCTAATTCACTAGTAGCATAGGAAATATATTTGTTTTACCTAAATAATGATACGAACATTATTAATAGATGTAAAATTGTGTGACGCAAAGAACAAAGAAGTTCAGTTTTTGACAAATTTGTCTGCTGACAATGAAACAGCGATCTAAAGAGTTCGTGTAATACCATGTCACCGTTAAACAAATTAGTATACACACCCGGCACAAAGTATAAAATGATGTATATCTTCCTTTTCTCATTTATCAGAGCTTGCCCAAATTTCCGGCATAATACATTTCTATAAACTAAACAAAGATATCCAGTGTATGTCATCGAGATTGTTTTACAAACATATGCTTAGAATAAAAGATAAATTGGCTAAAGGTTTACTCAGTGATTTTGTAAGTAGTCTAGTCCATTTAGGGGAGATTCTGGGAAGGTGATACGTTTCGTGGCATAATTCATTCTCGTTTTCAATGTTGTCCCGTTCTAAATTATTTCATGGATGCTAATTCTGAGTGGGCGACCCACATTTGAACTTTTTATCGAGCACTAGGTGAATTACGAAGGGAAAACAAATACCTTGCTCTCGTTTCGTTTCATCTGTCTGGGGTTTTATATGTAGAGTTTATAGATAGATGTTTTAACCATCAAATAGATGAATAGTGAGTGATGTTAGTTATAAAAATGAGCGTAATTTATACTTATTATAACTAGACCCTACTGTGATGCTAAAAACCGATGGCGATGGTAGACTTCGTTCGTATGTATTTGTTTGAGCTCTACTGAATAATAAAATAAAAATGGCCCTTTGCTCTCCAGAATCAACCTGCATAGTGTTTACACCGAGACGTACCTTCAAATATTTGTACAACCATACAACTATACAGCTATCGAACGGACGTATAGTTTTAGTCAATCAGAACGCAGGAAAATGTAAGTCTATATAACTATACGAATATAAGACTATAACGGGCCATAGCTGCCAATATTCGGACGACTTTGTAACTATACAGCTATGGAATGGCTGTATAGTTTTAACCAATCAGAACACGGGAAGTTGTACGTCTAAAACAATGGCCGTATAGTTGTATAGCTGTACAAATTCCGGCAGGTAAGGTTCGTTATACATGTTTGCTCGCACACGTGCCTTCATTTGTGTTGTAGTGAAGGTCATTCGGGGCAAAAATCTAGACAAAGTTCTACACATGTACAGTTTCCTGCATTCTGATTAGTTAAAAGTATACGTCCATTAGATGGCTGTGTATATAGTCATTTTGGCACGCTGGAAACTATACATGCGTTCACGAGTCCTTCGACGGATACATAGCCGTAAAGCGGAGAGCTTGTTTGAAACTTTAATTTCTACTCTGGGTTTTAACGAGCTGCGCACGGCTGCTTGAAACCTCCGAATTCAAAGAGTTAAGCAAAACAGCTGCACAATACAGCGAGCGGCACTTAGATATCGAGTGTTATCTTGCTCGTTGCGTAGTACTTCGGTATTTAAAATAAATCGTCATTAGCCCTTGCTCCCCTATAGTATATCCGTGCTATTTCCACTACAACTACTTCTGCTTCTTCTTCCTACTTCTCTTTTCACTTTTCTTCTCGTCCTTTTTCCGTCAACTGTTTTTCTTTCTTCTTTTAAAAAGGTTTTTGTTCTTTTTATTCCGCTCGTTGTAATCTTCTTTTTATATTTCTTCGTCATGTTCTTGTTGTTGTTGTTGTTCTTCTAGAGCATTTTATTCTCCATCTACTTTCACTTTTACTACGTGATCTGCTACTTCCGTTACTGCTACTAAATGAATATTGAAATAGGTTTGGTTTTAATATTGACTTCGAACTTTGGCCCTACTTTAACGATACATCTTTACTGTCGTCACCCATAAACATGGCCGGGACAAACAATAGAATTAAAACTACTTGCCAACACAAAAAGGTCATTAATCACTAAAACTAAATTACTCGCTAATAGTATACAAAAATAAATCTAAATACGAGTAGGGAAACCTGCAGCAGTTAAGCTCAATTTGCTTTGATATCACTTTTGAAACTCATCAAGCAGTTTTTCGGGAAGGAGGTGGCATCCCCCACTCTCTAAAATTTGCGATGACAAAGAGAGAGAAAACAAGAGAGGGAGGGTTTTAAAAGGAACGTGAAAGAAACTGTTCGCCCCCTAATATACTGCACTTCTTTTTAATTTCATTTGCATTTCCGTCAATGAATACGACACGTGTCTCCTCACTGATGCCCCTTTTACTTCCGGACGCACACGCTTCGCCCCTTTCACCGATGCATTCTCCGTTTATATCAAAATCAATCAGAAGGAAAGAAAGACGTCTCCGAGATGACGCGCTGTAGTCGAGTTCCAGTTTACTGGACCTGTGTTCTCATATTCTCATGTAAGTACTTTATAATGTGTGTTTCTAGCAATTTGTGTAACTTTTGTTCACCTTGATAGATAACTTTCTGAACATGTATTCCAAAGTTCCAAATCATGTTGCCCATACCCCTCTTCCCCTCGTTAATGTGAAACTATCGACGTTCAGGTGAACTTGACCGCATTTTCGTGCGTTGCTATGTTTTCTTTTTGATATATTTTAACAACTGACTAACTGAATATTCCAGCTCTAGGTAAATTCATTCACTCACAACCCAATCAACTAAGTAACTCACTGTCGAACTAGGTATCTAAGTATGCATTTTACTATATACGTATATAAATATCTTTCTCACTAACTAGGTTTCGAAATGAATAATTAAATGAATCATTATTTAAATGAGAACAAAACATAATATTTGGAGAAAAAAAGAAAACTAATTATTTGAAATCTCGTTCTTAATTCGATAGTAGGCAATTTTCGCAAACTCATTGGGGAATTAGAATCTGCGGTTCGTGTGCAAAATCGAGAAGTTACTATAGTAACAGTTGGATGACCGCTGAGGCCCTAAAATCTAGAACGGGTTTTGGCCAAATCTATGTTCGTTCTCAATTGACAACCCAAGTGAATCAGCAGCCAATCAGAGAGCTCGTATAGCTGGCCCGGGAACTTTATTCTTCTGATAAAAGTGTATAGATGCAGACGCGATCGACATCAAACCAGAGACTAGAAAATGAATTTCAACGCGAATGGCTCTTCGGTGAGTTTCTTTTATCGATTATTGTTTCTTAACTATACTATGGATATAACATGAATTGTTTTAAAATTGGACGATGAATTGTTTAAAGATGATAAAAGCCGTTTTGTGGCTTGTTCGAGACAAGTTGTGCTACTGAGTAGTACACTAGTCGTGCGGTATAGTCCCGTCTGTACGGTACTGTATTGCATGCGCAGGGCCAGCATTGCATTGCATTGCATTGCAATGTTGTTGTGTATTGCCAGTTTATCGTCTCTGACTCAGACTCTGTCTGAGTTCTTGGTTCTTGGTTGGTTGGTCCTCCAAAATACTCGTCTGAGTTTTAACTGGAGGTGCGGGTAAGGTGTTTTAATTTGTAGATGGGGGGACGATAGGGCAATTTTGAATTTGACAGGGTCAGTGTGAGTGATCGAGTGTTCACCTACTTCTAGTACTTGATGGCTAATAGCCTACTAGATCTAGGCTAGTAGTAGACCTCTAGTAGTACTAGTAGGCCTAGACTAGTAGTAGACTCTAGTCTAGATCTATAGATAGACTATAGATCTAGGCTAGCCTATAGCCTCTGATCGTGCAAAATGGTGATTTAGTTTTAGTTTATAGGGGCCTATAGACCTACTCTCCTTGAAATTGTGTCCTGAATTAAACATCCCTGAAAATGTATTGTTTGCAAGTGTTTTCCAGGCTAGCCTAGATCTAGGTCTAGGGTTTGTTTGGTTTTACCCTCACATTCACAACACAATAACTCAACTCGGAGTCAGAGTCAGACAGCTCACTCTCTCTCTCTCTCACTCAATCTCACTCTCATTCTTGAAAGGAATCTAACTACTAATTAGTAGAGCAGGGGTACCACAAACTTCACCCCTGCTCCTGTACCAGACTGATTTCCTTTGTCTACTGTAGGCCTAATTAAATAAAATGTAAGAAAAAACACACACACACACAATTATGTCTGCAGCATCACAAAATTATCTTCTTATGCCCCACCAGTGCATTCAAACTTATGACGTTAAACTAATTGTGGAAATTTTAATGTCAGAATGTTACAAATTACTTTCTCATCTTTTTGTTACAGCAGGTTGGCGAGGTGGTGCCTACCGTGCCTGTGAAAGCAGCAAAGCCTTCGAAATCTGTGAATCGGTATGTTTTCCATTACGTGCAACATGTTAAATTATAGCTATAGATCCATAGGCCTACTAGAATTAAATATAATTTGAAATTCAATGATAATGATAATGTTCTTACATAGCACATGATACATAAGCATTTAAGCAGAAAAGGGGTTAGTCTATACAAAGAGAAACAAACATGCATGAATAGGTATGTGTTTGCGACTCAAAATCCTTTGTACAATCGTTTTCCACCTTTTTTGTCATAAAATTATAACGCCAAAAATATAATGCATTCATGATATGATTATGATGTTTTTCATTATTACAATATAGATAGGTCTACACATGTATAGTACCATTTAACATGATTTCAGAATTCCATTTTATCTAAATCATTGTTTTATTTTTCATTTTTTGTACCGCAGAATGTCCTGGGACAACAACAGCATAAATATATTAATAGGGGAAGTGGTTCTGGCCGACCCCTTCCAGTACAAATACAGAACTGGAGATTGAGCCAGAGCATGGCAACAGGTGGCGGAAGGCATGCAGAGGAAGGGGTTGAAGGTGGACTCCTGAGCAGTGAGAGACCGAATCCACATCCTTAAAGATTAAGTGAAGGCAAAGAACTATTTGGAGAAGGCTGCAAGTGGCATCGTAGTAGAGGAGACAAGGAGGAGAAAGCTATCAGAGAGGCGATAGAGCGGATGCTACAGGAAGAGGAGGACATTGAGTTGGCACCAAAGGAGAGAGGAGATGAGCAAACGAAGAAGGCGGAAGGTGAATAGCTGAGAAAGAGGGCCTGCGAAACATTAGGAGAAACGAGGAAGAGGTATTTTTCAGAAGATTTTTCAAATTTAACATATTCTACGTGTACTCCCTAACACCCCCTCTGCTCCCCTCTCAACACACATAAAAACTACACCATTACATTACAAACTAACAGTTATAACTCAACATGGTCGAAAGGAAAACAAAATTACAAATGACTAAGTAAAAATTCCATTATCGTTTTTAAAAAGCCGTTAAAAATCAAGAGGGCACTCTCTAAACACTTGTGCATATATTGTGGATGTGATGTTTTTTAGAAATAGTGATAAGAAAAAGAGATTTACAACAACTATTTAGAAACTGGCTGGTTCAAAATTATTAACTAATTGTGGGGCCCCACAATAAAGCTTATTGTCATTAAAATTGTATGCTCTTTCGAATTTGACACTCAGTTTTTTTATTATCTGACAAAAAAACTATTTTGTGTAGCGCCCTCTATACCAAACTCAACTATCCCTTTAACCCTTTGACTACTGAATTATCTTATTCCCATTGGCTTAACACAGGGACCACCAGGTTCCCGTAAGCAATGGGTTAATATATTTTTAGTATTATGTAAACCAATATTCAGTTAGTGTTCTTCATGTACAACATGTAGATTGACTTTAAAAACTCCTTTTTCTTTTATGTTTTATATTTCATGTGAGATACCAAGGTGAATGCAGTACCCGCACCACATCATGCAGGCTCTTGAATATCTTACACAGTTTAAAATTGACACTCCCCTTTTCTCTTATTTTTAATATACATGTAGCATTTTAGACACCAAGGCGAATGCGGCACCAGAGGAACAGGAGAGACAGCGAGCTGAAGAGATGGAGAGTAGACGAGAGGAAGAAGAGAGACCGGGAGCTGAAGAAGCAATCCGAGAGCGTCGCTTTGAGCTTATGCAACATCAGATGCTGCATCAACAGCAACAAGCCCTCCAGCAACAACAACAACAACAGCAACATAATCAACAAATGCAATCAATGATGATAGCTCTCATTAAATCTTTAGAAAAGAAGTAAAGAAAAATATCTTATTTTCCTCATTCATTTCAACTGAAATATGTTATTCAAGATATTTAAAATGTATTCAGTTTCCAACAAAACATTACAAATCAATTATAAGCATTTAAAACAAATTTAAGAAATACATGTTGGAAACAGAGGGGTCCACTAAAAAGCAATGCTTGTACAAGTGTGAACACCTTAAATGAAACTTAGGAATAATGAGTTTGAGTGACCAACAGTGAACATTTTACTTTGTCATAATTTATTACAAATCTGTCTTTTCAGATATATAGTTCTATTTTTACGGCTGCAGGACTTGTTAACAATAACATTCTTGTTAAAATATTGACTTTGGCAGTTTTGCTAAGTCTGTGTGTATTAAGTTATATGGTCTTCCTAAGAGTTACCCATCTGCCATTATGATATGTACATGTATATGCCAAAGATACATTGTGTTAACTTGTATATATATGCAATTCAACAGCATCTTGCCTTTTTTTTATGTGTGTGACTTCCTTTTTGCTCCTTAGTTTCATTTGTATGTAGTTGGTGCTATCACATTCTTTCTATGTACCATTACCATTGCCAATGTTATATTCCTTTCATTCAACTGCAAATCTGGATACCATAATATATGAAATCAAGATATTTCACCTTGGTCTTTAGTAGGTGACTTTGACCGTGTTTACTTGTGTTGTGCTGTGCATATGTTATGTTTTCACAATGCCAGCTTGTGTTAATTTTATGAAGGTGTTGAGGCAAGTATGTCGTTGAACTTGATACGTTTACGTGTTTAGCCTTCAGAGTAACTTGTTAACATAGTTTTGTTTAAGTAGCTACGCGAAGAAAATCTCATTTTTGAAATTATGCATCACTAGAGAGCTAGCGGATTATATATATTTATTATACAAGTTAAGATCCAAGTAAACCAGCTATTACATAAATCATCTCAGGATCAATACTAAATAATATTTTTTGCGCAGGTACTTCAAATTCTTCAATAGATATTTGGTGTATTGTAAGTAAGTTTATGGTACATGTAAGTTGATACTTATAAGTGATTGAAAGTTCAGGTTTTTAGCTTATTTCATGTATCTAACTTTATGGTAATTTCATTGAAATGAAATAGGTGATAGAGGCTAGAGTGGAATCATGGATTGCACTGTACTGCAGTTTTAGTATTACTTCATATTTTCTATTCATTGATGTATTCAGTACCAACAGTAACACAGGTTTATACAGCTAATAGTGCGTATTTTGAAAACAAATCTTTTACACAAGTTCTATTGAAATAGGTGATACAGGGTGGAATAGATTGTAGAATAGATACTATTAATACAATTAGTATTTTGCGTCTACTCAGGGAGGTGTTTTGAATCCCTGGTCTACTCACTGTTGTTTACCCTTTATAATGTGACCTTTTTAATGCAGGGTTTGATTAGGCTAATAGTGGAAAGAAAGTGGCATTTTATGTAGTTGTGGTATTTTATTTATTATGTATATATACTTAAATATATTTATATATATATATATATGTGTGTTTGTTAATTTTATTGAGAAATAAAAATTAAAAAGTACTTGATTTTAATATTTTTTCTTATCACAGGTGTTTCTATGTTTTCAAAAAATCTTAACTAGTTTGAATGCAGGTTGTAGATAAAGAAATGATCTAAATACAATGTTAGTTCCAGCAGTCCAAGCTAATGAAGCTGGAAAATCTTGAAGGCGAGGAGGGGGTGGGGTCATACCACCAAAGGGGGCTTATTTTCTTTCAAAATTGTTCACGTTTGTACCTTGATCGTGGCATTTATGCTCAATAATTTCAAGAGTATGAGTAATGTGGTACAGTGTGTGTGTATACTTATGTGTATGTGTTGGGGGAGTGAGCAGGGATAACTAGTCTCTGCTCAACCCTTTGGATTTGCAAATGATATGTGCAAACAATATGAATTTTCAAATTCAAGTACCGAATCGTGCAGGAGCATTCACACAAAACTACCCAAATGGCCAGCACATTATATCCATACTGGAACTGGATAGCAAAAACACACTTACAGAACTGTACATAAATACAGTTACACACTCCACAACACACCACATTCTTTCATCATCCAGTACTGTTTTTCTTTTTTGTCCCTTTTTTTTTATTGGGGGGGGGGGGGGGGGGGGTAAAAGAAAATGTGTTTTTGTAGCCATTAATTTCAGTTTAAATAAATTTATTTTACAATATCAACACTAGTTTAAGTTCAAGTTCAGTTTATTTCACATCCAATAAAAAAACTTACAGCATTATAACATTCAAATACAATTACATCATCTATAATGTCGAAAGCATAGGCTGCCATAACTGCATCTTGCACTCGATGTCAATTCGCCATGTTTGAGGGAGAGGGATATTCCCAAGCGATGATGACGTCAGCTACTCTGTAATTATACGTCCGCATTCACCGAAGAGCGAAACCGCTTATTGTAACCAGAGCGGTCTGTGTGCGCGGCCGTAAACCTGAGTGCTCTGATTCCGCGAAGGTTCCTTATGTTGGTGAGCGAAAACTCGCTATTATGATAGATAGAGGGAAAATGAAAACGCAAACTAAAATCAAATAGAACCAAAAACACCAAACACGTCCGCCAAAATGTTTATCCAATGTTTAAACTTATAAAGGAAAAACATTGCAAATTATCCTCAGGAATAGCCTATTTATAATAAATTATCATATAATTATATTCAAGATAATCGATAGCACGAATACCGATTATACCTGGATATATTGCGACAAATTTGAAGAAATTTACGTTAGGGGGAAAGTGCAGCTGCTCCAAATTTCTCTGATATTACCTCAGTGGCATATTTGTAAATAATAATGTATTATATGCACGCACAATTGTATGCATCTACATTGGTGTTTTATACGCAAAGTCTCTTTTCCGTTCTCAACTTTCTAATTTTCATTCTCTCTATATATAACCCAGTGGTATTTGGGACAGAGTCTCGCAATATCACTGCAATAGCAGGCAACCAAACTCAGCTGACTTGCAACATCACTCTCCACGATAGCTCAATCGTGTCTTTGGCCTGGACTTTCCAGTCCCAAACTCTCCTGGTTCACGTGTGCGAAGGTCGGTGTGCTAACGTTTCCTCCGGGCAATTTGAATCGCATATCGACAAGGAAACTGGTTTCGGTAAGGTTTATCTGCCTTCCGAATTTGAATTATATATTTTTCATAGTACTTCTTAACTCTTATCCTGCCACAGGGCTAATCCCCCCAGTGCCAGATTTATAACGAGATAATCGGATTAACGCGATGGTACTAACAATAGCGCGTGCAAAACACTAGGCACAGTCCAATGGGCATGAACAATAACTGCTATTACGAATGCGTGCTAGCATGCAAGAAGCAGAGTAACAATAGCGTGCATGCAGCCTCATGGCAGGCTATGAGTTAAAGTGACTCGGTAATGTTGTTGATGTTGATGAAAAAACTGCCTATTTTGTGTATGAAATGTTACTATTCTTTCTACTGTACTTACCCTCTAAAATTAAAGAAATTCTAACATATATTCAAACCACAAAGATATTTATGGTTTATTTGAAGGCGTCACGGTGCGACAGCCTCTAACAGAGAAAACTCCCAAACATTTTTTCCCCCACCCTAGACAGCCTTTAAAGAATCTTTTAACACTTAAAAGTCTGGAATGGTGTATAGAGCCGATTCATTGCTCAACCTTAAATGTTATACATTTGTAATGATATAGTTGGTAGAATAAAGGAATCGATCAGATCAGTTTTCCCCATTGTTATCCTTAATACTGGTTCGTTTTCACTCGAACTTTCATTTTTTTTTTAATTGTACATCTAGCTATGAGGTCAATACCTTAATAGCACCCTTTCCTCTCATCTGAACAATGTTACAAAGTCCCTCCAAAGGTATTTGTGATTTAAGAACATATATATAAAACGAATATATTTTGAAAGAAAAAGATGAGCACTTATCTCCACCTTCTTATTCCGCTATAATAATAAGGACGATGTGATCACAGCAACAACAAAATAAACAAAAGAACAAAAAAAAAAAACAAAAAAAAAAACAACAAAGCTAACGACACTAATCACTTGTGCTCATGCAGTAATTGTATGACGTCTAGCTCAAATACTAGGGTTAACGCTAGCAAAGGAATAGTGCTTTCTATCTATGAAAATATGTATACTATTATCCGATATGTGTTAAGGTAAATTAGGAAGGGTGTGCTATAGTCTTTTATGGCTGGAGATGTTGCGAGAAACGAAGATAAACAAATAAAAATAGACCAGACATAGCATCGGTAAGGTTTTTTTCAAAGAAATCTGCTCTGAAATACCAATTTGTTCCTTCTTCATATTGGAACTTAAAAGTATTTGTGTTCATATGTATACATTCCGAACAAGCAATCTGCCCTACGGATCTTGCATTATATAGGCTAACATTACAACTCACTAATTTCAAATAGTATATAAAATATAAAACCAACCAAACATTTTGTGGACAAGATACGTTAAGTTCGTATTTTATATACATTTTTGAAAACAAAGAAAAGAAAATTAAAACACAATATTTTATTTGGCATTTATCACCAGAATTTAGTTGTTATAACCCATATATCAGTCTCAGGATTTGTTTCGGTATCACAGTTGACGGGTATGGTTATCATACTTTTGTTTAACGTCAACAATGTGGAAGACATTATGCAGGATCGCAATATATGTTATGGTAATTGGAGGATTATCTCAGTAATACACAAAATCATAAAAGTGAGTATTTGGTTTAAACATAAACTAAACTGAACTCCCTGCCTAGTGTACTGTTTATTGTGCAGCGCCATCATATGGTCTATTTGCAAACAGTGCGTAAACTTAACTTAACTAGTGTTTCTCGTATAGTGTGAATTTAAGGCCCACTGTACTACCTGTAGCTACTTGCTTCCTCTATATACAAAACAATGCCTAATCGGTAACCATTGTTCCCCCATGATCCTCTTTTTCTTATGTTAATTGAGAGCTGAATTGATGAGATAACCACCTGTCAGTGACCTTCCGGGTGGTCTAGTCCCTCCTAGACAAACTAGTACAGCAAACACACATCGTTTTGGTAATGCGTTCATGTGTAATTACGAACCTTGTTACGAAACCAACTAGTCAATTCGTGCTACTTCCCTCGAAACTGAAATTAATGCACATCGTGTCCCAGAAAAAAAGACCAAACCCGACACAAAGGGTACAAAAGAAAAGTATGAGCTGTATTAATCTAATTTGTTGTTTTTCATGAAGTAGAAAGAGATTACGTTAAAATTATACACTGATTACATCAATCCATATTCATATCAAGTTTATGTGTGCATTGTTAATGCCACATCAAAATCCATTTTGGCCAGATTCTGGCAAAACCCTGAAAACACTAGGATCACACGTTGTGATGGCCGAACATGACCTGAAGGGTAAACACAAATTGAATATTGATTTCTTGCATTTTATTTAATAATTATGGCATGAGTATTGATATCATTATCATAACATAATCAATGGTGTGAACATTTTCGATGATGAAGGTAAAAGGGTCATATTTTGCACACAGACGGTTTTGAACTAGTATGCGCAGTTATATATTTTTGTTTTGTAAAGAGCAAAGCGATCAGCCTTGTGATAATAAACTCAAGAAACAAAGCAATCGGAAAGGTATGGTCTAATGGGCAGTAAAGCAGAACATACGAATCAGAACGCCATTTTTCCGCCCTAGAAGGATAATTTTTAATCGTTTGATAAAAAAAAATGGGTTTGTATTCTGTATTAGTTTGTGGTTATTTTACCTGACTGCTAAGAAATGCTAAATAAATTCTTGTAAGTAAGCAACCAGACGGCCGACGGCTTTAGGTTCTCTCCGAGTGACTTGGTAATGAGGATTAATGCCTTACCAAAGGGCACTATCGCATCGACTTGGTTTGGAACCCGGTTCACTGGATTACGAGACCACTACTCTACCGACTGAGCTATCGCGCCTCTTCGTTGTTGTTTTCATAATTGTGAGTGTAGGGGTTAATCGCTTTGTTTTATTGTAAGCCATTGACCTTAATACATTAAATTGAATCGAATTGATTTTTGTTTTCTTGTTAAAGGTACATTGACTATTCAACATGCAGAGCCATCACAAGAAGGTATTTATCGTTGTATCTTATCGGGCGAGTCTTCTGTTTTGACACAGGATATCGCCTTAGTTATACAAGGTAAAGAGCAATCATATAATAATATATTCCTTATTATTCACTCGTATTTATAGCATTATAATACATGAACTAAATAAATATACCATCTTGAATGACTTTGCGATTTATGATAATGTTCTTTTGTCATTGCCGTTAATATTATGAATAATAGGTTGGTAAATGGTGTATTAAAGTGTAATAAATGGATGGTTTATTGATTACAAGCAAACATCGTTGCGGAAAGATGAATTGTGATTATTTTACAAGGATTAAAGTGCATTTTCTCCTTGCATGCCTTATTGCGTACAAGCACGACAACATGTTTCCAAAAGGTTGCCAGGTACGGCTTTTGAAATAAAGCATACGTCTGATTCTAAACAGTGGATTCCGAATTGCATTGTATTACATGTTGTAATGTAGGACAATCCCTAATGTTGTCCTATCTACAGGAATAACTAATGTATGTAACTCTTTTTTTTTCTTGTGAGTTTTCTCTTTTAAGTGACAGTTAAACAAAATACTTCGTATCGAGGTGCTTCGCAAATGCATATTGGGTTGTATTACAAAACGGGTATATTGAAGATGATAACATGAATGAATTCTCACTTGACAGTTCCACCTCGGGGGTTGTTCATCCACGACTTATCTCAACGGTTTCGCCTGGAGGACGGATCAACCTTGACGTCACAAGACAAAGAACGAATTCGGTTGAGTTGCTCTCTGGCGAACCCGACAAAACCTCAATCTAACCTTCACTGGGAGACGAACGGTCTAGAGGGCGACATTTACGAACAGGTGACTGCGCGTGAAGAGGGCCTTTTTATGAGTCATGTCAAGCTTGATTTGGTGATTCGGCGTTCTGACCATGAGAAGGAGATAGTTTGCAGGGCCTCCCAGGAAGGTTACCCGCTTCCTACCAGGACAAGTCTCATCATTGACGTTCAAGGTTTGTATGTTGTTATTTTATTTTTCTTCTAAATAAATGCACATACTTTATTTATTGAAAATAACAAGAGAGAAAATTTAAAGAGGAAAAATAAAACCTAGACTACTGTCTCAATACCCCATTGTGTGTTTTTTTTTTTTTTAGATCTGGGTTCTGTTTCATAACACAAACTTGTGGCCAATAACAAATGATAAAATTGTATACAAATTTGCTATCAGGCAATCAAAATGTCATGATTTAAGTAACCTAAAACAGTGATTGTAAACTTGATATCGATATAAAGCTATATGAAAAATTGTCTACGTTTTGATTGTTTCATACGGCTCTAAAATATTTTTCATATGTTAACAGGTGAAGCCCTCAGAATTGTTTGAAGTTCTAGGAGATGGTGTAAATTATACGTACGACCACTCTGCTTCAGTCGTCTTCCGTTCGTGTTTATAGAAAGAAGTTCGATAATTAAAGACAGACAGGTTTATTAACATATCCAAATTTAAAAGGTGTGCCATTCACCTATTATAATTTATTAACTACAATACTTGGAATCCCTTCTGCAAACATTATGTGTTGCTACGTGGGGCAATCCTTCATGTTGTCAAGAAAAACCTTGGTTTACATAAAATTCGAATAATATGTCAGTACAACAGGTGGTGTTTCACAAAGATCCTAAGTTGAACTTATCTCTAAGTTGGACTTATCAACTATGGAAAGCTCTTTACATCTTTGAAAATATTTTGTAAAAGTTATGTTAAATGCATTGAATGGTGATTCTAACTATTCGTAATTTATATTACAAAGGAGATTTCATGTTATGAAAAGTCTAAAATACTTTCCATAATGTAAGAGTCCAACTTAGAGTTAAGTTCGACTTAGGATCTTTGTGAACCATCCCATATTGTGTTTTGGTAAGCTCGGTTCAGTAGTACATAATAACAGTTATGTTTTATTACAGAGTGCAACCTGGGTTTGCTTCCACCAGCCTGCCCAGCAAATATTACGTTAAATCAGGTGACCACGGTCACGTGCCCTCTGACGATAGAGAATTCATTACTCGCTGAAAGTATGGCAGACATTACACCGACATTCAACGGAACCCACTTTGGTTTTTCGCTGAGACCACACTCGGGATCACAAGGGTACATTTTGCATGTAGACGTCATGGTTCAGCAAAAAACCGACTCGGACGCAACTGCACGCTTGGAGTTTCTATGCTGTGAGAACCCTATGTCATCCTGTCCCGATAGCACTTGCTCAGAATTGTGTCGGTCTACTATTTTGTGTAAGTAAATGAGCCCCATCAACTTCCCATTTTCTTCAATATAACATATTGTGAAAACAATGAAAACAAATGAACATTCAAGAATAATGCATGAATAAAGGGCATATCACCTCCAGAATCAATGAATTCCAATGATTATAAAGATAAATAAGGCTATGAGGTACAGTTACTGATTATGTTTTTTAACAGATAACCCAACGAATGTTGAGATATTTCGCCATACTAGTGGCGCCCTCACCGAGCACGCCATCAACATTTCTATACCGTGTCGCGCCGATGGATACCCGCCACCCAATGTCTTTTGGATGAAAGATGACGGCACCACTTATCCTGGGGAAGGTATTCAGACCTTTGAATCTACCCCAGGGGTGGGGTCATCAACTCTCTTCTTTCGAAAAGTAAATCGCGACCATTCTGGAATCTACGGCTGTTATGCAGATAACGGGATTCCTCCTAGTGCAGAGGCGCTTACTGAGATCATTGTGAATTGTAAGTTTGTATGAACCAAATGTATACGGTAACATATTAATTTAATAAGTTATTATTTAATGCATGTAAAATCATCAAAAAAGGTCTGAATTATACATAGAAATCAATACTATTGTTTTGCATGATCGGAAACTGTACTTGATTATAACCTATAATACTAATGATAGTTATAATAATAATAACAATATTAATAATAATTTCAGGGAAATAAATCCTTTAAGGTACCAATCAAGCTGACCTGGGTAGAGTATGGCACATGTTGAGTAATGTTTTGCCAAAGAGGGAAGCTGCCCTCGGGGTTAGTTGTCCTCGGGGTAGTTCTCCAGGGTCAATTATCCGGGGGTTAATTGTCATTGGGTGGTAATTGTCCTCGGGGGGTATTTTTCCGGGGGGTGATTGCCCTGGGGAATAACTTTCCTGATATGGCTTATAATATTCATGTAACTTGCTATTGCTCACACGTGTTATGAAACAGGGCCCAGGTCTGGCTTTGACACTGACCAGTTCTGTATTTTCACTGCCATTGCCCAATTAATATTTGGAGTATGCATCCTTTTGGAGATTGTTATTCACAACAAAACCGTATTTTCGTAACAGACGCCCCCGAAATTGCCAGGAACAATGCAATTATTAACCAGAACGAGGGCGATACTGCTCGTCTGGTCTGTGACGTCACTGCAAATCCAGAACCAACCCGCCTAGAATGGATGGACCCTAGTGGACACGTCATCGAAGAAACCGAAACGGTCATCTCCTCTTCTACTCTGTTTCGTACGGTGATCGAGTTCTCTGCTCATGTAGATGTGGGACAGGATACCGTGTTCGGGAACTATTCGTGTTTCGCTGCCAACGACTATGGAAGCGACAGCCATGTTGTCCTGTTGTCCGGACAGAGTAAGTGTGGTTAAAACAGTTCGACATTATGGACTTTTAGATTCGCACGAAGACAATGGTAATTGCTACGATCCACGTCCTTTTAATGCACTGCCTTTAATGGACGTCACATGTTTCAGTCCACGCAAATCTAAAAGTCCCTAATACTCACACGTAGTTCACTGTCTGGAGGTTTTGCGCGTCTAATCGGATGGGTACTTGGCAGGAATTAATTCCTTGAAATGCTAGAGCACTGTAATGGCACCTAGGCTAAAGCCGGGTTAACTCTTTGTTTGCTTTGTTCGCCGATTTGCACGGACGTAGGCGTGCCAACTTCGCATTTTTGCACAGATGTATACGAGTCAATTAGACATTCATAATACCGCTCGCAGTGTGTAGCCACGCGTTGCGTTTACTATTGTTTACATTGTATACATCGCACACTTTCCGGTAAACTGTTTTTCTTCATAGTGTTACATTCGAAATTACCGTGTATTTAGCGGTTTTCTTTGGATTTTTTTTACTGATGTTACGATGGCACCTGCTGGAAAACGTCAACGTGTGTTTAGTGTAGAGGAGGCTCGAGATCTTGTTACTATGGAAGCATGGAGCATGGACTCTGATTCCGACGAATCGAGCAGTGACGAAGACTCTAGTGATAAAAGTGTTCCCTGAGAGTAGACTGATAGAATAAGAATGAATAAAAATTAATGAAAGAGCTAGAGATGACAGCAAGAAAGAGAGTAGACTGATAGAATAAGAATGAATAAAAAAAATGAAAGAAGGAGATAGAGATGACAGCAAGAAAGAGAGTAGACAGTGATAGAATAAGAATGAATAAAAATAATGAAAGAAAGAGATAGAGATGACAGCAAGAAAGAGAGTAGACTGATAGAATAAGAATGAATAAAAATTAATGAAAGAGCTAGAGATGACAGCAAGAAAGAGAGTAGACAGTGATAGAATAAGAATGAATAAAACTAATGAAAGAAAGATGTATCCTGTCTTGCCGTCATCTTTATATCTTTCTTTTATTATCTTTATTCATTCTTATGCTATCAGTGTTTACTCTCTTTCTTTCCGTCATCTCTATCTTATTATTATTATCATTTTCCTATCTATATGTACCCTATGTCTTGCCGTCATCTGTATATCTTTTTCTTATTATCTTTATTCATTATTATGCTATGAGTGTAATACTCTCTTTCTTGCCGTCATAAATGCGCCTCGGAATAGAATTCAAGACATATGCCGCTATATAAATGCCTATTTTTATTATCATTATCAAAATAGCACACCCTCAGCGCTAAAAAGGAGACAGTCCTTTCATTTTGTTTCGACGTGCATTTTCGAGGATCGTGCAATTAGTGCAGAATGTGTCACAACTCATTCGGACTGATTGTATTCAACTTAATTTTACTTTGGAAAGTCCTCGGCTTCAATTTTCGAAGGAAACATAAAACCAACAAAAACAATAATATTTATGATGTTGTTACACTAAACCTAATTTCATTTTACTTGATAAAGCACATGTAAATCCGAATTTTCTCATCCTAATTTATTCGAATTAGAATTTCCTGGATCGCCAACACATCTAAAGGTGGTCGTCACTTCGGCAAGTTCGCTCAAACTATCATGGGCACATGGACTGGAGGACAAAACATCTGTTACCTTTAACGTGAAATACTGCAGGAACAACTCTCGAAGTACATGTACTGTAGTTGACGATCTCCAAAGCCAGACGTTACTGATGCCTGGTTTGTCAATCTACACTTGGTACTGGTTAGCTGTATGTGCGAAAAATGCCTTTGGACAGAGCAGAAAGTGCGGAGAAATTGTAACATCAACACCACGTACGTGTTCCCAACTCGTTTCTGCATTACTTTGATACAAATGGTCTGTTTGGTAATATGTAGGCTGGGGTACCAGTCATTAACCGTTAGCAACACGAACTAATGATCAGCTTTACCTCGTGTTCGAAACAATACAGATTCTAACGAAAGTTAAGTGGAGTGGGTCGTCAGTAGGCCTTTCAAGAAATACCCATAATCTTTTGGAAAGTCATCGTGTACAAAAAAAATGCAAGGCATTACATGAGGCCAGGTTGTTTTACAACTAAAAGCTAATACTTGTGATTGACATCTGTTTTGCGTTAAACAACCGAACGGTGTCCAATTCCCCTTTTTAGAGCAAACACGTATGTGTGTTTAAGTTGTGTCCACAACTAGGAAACCAGTCGTCGTGTTACTTTACAATAGTTCAGTTTTGTTTTTGTTCCTAATACATCCCATCCACCTGTCATATCTCTTATAAGCCAAAGATTATTTAAAGTTATTGAATACCAAATTGGTATACATTTCATTTTCTTTCCAACAGCCTTACCTCCAAGTCTTTTGGGTAAGTTCCACTTGTATTTTACCTTATTTTGATCACGTGTTCATGAGTGGGAATATAAACACTCTATCCGCTAAAAAATAAAAATTCTAGGCTGCCTAATTGTTTGCACAAATATATGGCATCCACATAGCATGTATGAGATTTCCATCCATTTGTCGACCAACCAAAATAAAATAAAAATAAATAAACAAACAAAAAGAAATCACAAGTACAAGAAATCATGGATAACTTTAATAGTATCAGTGCGGATTTCTTCCAGGAGAACATTTGTTTCACATTACTTTAAAACTACTGGTAAATGAATGATATAATAACAGCTGTCATGATAGTATACAAAATACGTGGCACCTAAAAGAGATTTGGTACTCCCTTTGTAAAACTGTCCCATTTTCTGTCATGAAATACTTATAGAACGACAAACATATCGACAACATCATTTTTATTTCACACAGGAGTAGAAGCAAGGTATCACGGATTGACAAAGCGGCTTATAATAAGGACAACCGAAGGCGTTAATCAACTGATTCCACTTGACGTTTGCTTTCACATTCAAATATCGATAGCCGGTGTGAACCACGTAAATAACTCTTGCCTTTCACCGAACAGCAGCCTTACGACGAAGAATCATCTTTTGGATGATCAGATACGGCTCGTGTCATGCGGGCATGGTGTTTGCAGCGATCCATCACCTGTCCAGTTCGTTCGTGATCCCGAAGGTACAAGTGGATCGCTCGTTTATTCATTTTTTTGATATCATAACTATTTATAATTTGTACAATCCGTTACAAGTGGGATCGATATGCTCTGCTCATTTTATCCGCTTTTGTGCAGTGAACATATCAATTATGCATATCGTTCAAGTAATCTCTCAAGGAAAAATTATGAATCCAGTCTATTTTGTATATGTTTTCACCTAGGATATTACAAAAGAGAGAGTAATCTAGGGTTGAAAACACTAGCTTGAAAGCCCGCAATAGGAATCATTCCTCCCAATTAGGAATGGTTGACAGCTATGAAGATGTCAGTCTACTAGATATTTTGAAATAAAGGTTAATTGCCATTTATTAAGATTTTGGTACGATAAAAGTAATCCCTAGCTCAACAACGATTTCGATTATCGTGCAGGCTTGGAAATACGATGGGAACAATCGTTTAAGGATTTATCGTTATAGTTATTGCTGTCGGGCTTACTTCGAATCATCGGATCATTGCGTCTGGTCTGGCGGTCGCGTTACGCGACCTTTCGTGAAACATAATCACAAATTGTCGGGTAATTTAACCAAACCATTTGAGGATGAGAGGGTTTTATTTCACAAACGTTACCCCCGACACTACGTTTAAAAAAAGAACAATTTTCACCAAAAATAAAAATAAAAAATCGGTTAACGCGACGAAATGACCCGATGATTCTAAGTGAGTGTCGCTGTCATTTGCAATAAGGCCTGACAAGCCCCTTAGTATATTCTTGTTCTTTTCGCTTAAAAAATGTTAAGTGCCTCTTTGACCTGTATCCTAGGTCCGCCCGACGCACCTTCTAGTTTAGAAGTTAAAGATTACTCCGAAATGTCACTCACCATTGCCTGGTTATACAATGAAGACGGATTACACAGAAGCGATACACATTCGGAAGCGCTCGACACTGTATTCCTTGTGACGTGTTGCCGGAATGCCACGCCCACTATTTGCACCACCTTCTTCAATGTCAAGGAAACCGTGTTGGAGATTGCCGATCTGTATTCGAACACGTGGTACCTAATTCACGTTTCTGCCCGAAACCAGTTCGGCAAAAGTCGTGCCTCCCATATGTTGACTTCAACTGCACGTAAGTTTACTGATGTCACCTCTCTCAAAATACATCATCTTCAGTGAGAGACAATTAATAAGATTAAAATACATAGTTACAGTGATAAATATGGTACACTGTTGTCGTCAATTACAAGGTTTAGCCTTCACTATGTACTGATCTGTCTTTTTCGCATATGGCCAATTCCTCAACTGACATTTGCATCACCCGAAGACTCTACGAGTGACGAGGGAATATTTCTTGATTGGCCTATGGGTTTGCTGTGTGCAGACTTGTACACCAATTAATGGTATTTCCACCAAATCTGGTGTCAGCGAATTATGACCTTCTAAACAAGGAAACTGACTACCCACCCACTTTAAATAACGGGCATGTCCGATTTACTTTTCATTAACTGATATACATTTTCGGTCTTTTTTTCAGCGCAATCACCGGAAGCACTTGGTGAGTTTACATTTGCTAAATGTTACAATTTGAATATGTTAATGATTGTGTTCATCGCTTGTCTGTGTGATCAACATTCCGCATTGCTGCAATGTGATCATTTGCTCCATAAGGGGGCTCCAGGCTCAGAATCTTCTTATCATTAGCCTTTTTACTCCAACATAATGCGACTGGCCAGGTGAGAATCGTTCACGGTAAGTAAAGACATCGTAGTTTAGTGGGTCATATACTTGAGTCTTAATCAAAGGCTTGAGAGTTCAAATCTAGACAAACCATACAGAACCAGTTGAAACATGTTTGCAACGCCAGACGGGCGGAACGGAAAAGTATCACACAAGGGAAATCAAGTCTTCTCAGACACCATTTTGAAAATATACAGCAATACATACCAAACATGTACAATTCCAACAAAAGTTACAAATCATGACATTTGGTTACTACGAGCTGTTGGTAAATCCATGAAAAAACACAAACTAAACTAGACATATAATACTTGTTTGGAACAAGTATAGGTGGGCTGGTCAACTAAAATTTTAGACAAAATAGAGCAAAAACAAGCGACATACTGCTTACAAATTCTTAAAAAACAATATCATGTAGATTCATAACGTGAACTAAATTCACCTTCTATAGGCATAACACGCAAATTATGAAGTTTTTGACATGAGGCCTTTAATCAAAATTTTCACTATGATGACGTCATCAAAATGAAAAATAGTTATTTTTGCGCTTGTAGAGAATTGTCTTAGCTACAACTTATCGAAATTTTGAAGAAATTTGATCAATATTTACAGAGATACAATCAATTGTACATAAATATGCTGACGTCATAATATGCAAATTCGTATTTTGAGTTCCAAGGCCATTGTGATGATGTCACGATACACTTAATGGCCAAATGAGACATGGAATCATATTTCCGACTCATACTCTATCTAAATATGAAAAAAAATTGAGGATCCCGGTGCATTCCAAAGAGCTATAACGGATTTTGTATAGGCATGTTTTTGCCCATATATGCTATGTATTAAAAGAGCTCGCGCGCACTGACATTTATCTTGAATTTACGCTCATCTTGTTAATAACAGGCGCGTAGCCACGGGGGGGCACGGGGGGGGGGGGGGGGCACGTGCCCCCCCCTAAAATTTCCAGGATCGGTTGAAATTGTGTAGACCCCTTTTTTTTACCTTGATCGATTACATGTATGTGCCCCCCCAAACATCAAACTCTGGCTACGCGCCTGGTTAATAATGGTCATAAAGAGATAAACATGGTATCAAATTCCTTGAAAAAATATGAGAAATATCATGAAAGAAAAAAAAATGGCGATTCTATGTTTTGTAATGGTGTTACGCGCGAAAACGCGCGCGCATGCTCGTACGCGCGATTTTTTATAAAATGCTTAAAATGACCTAAAACGTATGCAAAATCAATTTGAGACGATTTTGAGCATTTAACAATTTTGCGCGCGCAGTGACGCGCGGACGTACGCGCACGCGCGCGTTTTTTGACCTGAAATTGACTGGACTGATATTGACCTTGATCATAATAAATATGAATGAGAAATACCTTTTGGTTATGAAGATATGATCATGAGTTTTTTTCAGAAAATTTCACAAAATGGCGCCTAGATGACGTCATCAGTCAAGGTCAAGGTTGAAAACCTTACTGTGTTTTTTCCATATGCCTACACATATGTGTGCTAAATATCAAAGCATTTGATTGAACCATTTCAAAGTAATCTTGCTAACAAAAAAGTGGGTCGAAATAAAAAAAAAAAAATAAAGGCGATTTTAACAAAATTATGAGGTGGTCTGTATGAGATACAGCCCACCTGATTATGAGGGAAATAATAATAATTATTATTATTGTTACCAGTATCATTACCACCAACATCATTAATATATCTTGCAGGTGTTACTGCATCGTTTAACACGAAGAATAAAACATTGACGATCCATCAACATTCGTTTCACGGGTTCTTACCTTCTGACTTATGCATCCGCTTGGAAATTCGAAGCAACGAGTTTATCCATCAGAATTTGACATGCCTGGCCCCAGACTATCCGACCAAGTTGTCTACAGATTATGTTCACGATCAGCTCTGGATTGTGGTATGTAAGGGACAAGTCTGTAGCACCGCCTCACCAGTCACCATCGTCGAAACCGTTTGGGGTAAGCTCTTGACAACCTTAGTACGGAAGCTTAAACGTCTTTAATAAAGATGGCGCCCTGGAGAGTTTTAACAACTCGCCTTCTCGTCATAAACATGGCGCTTTGTTGCGGTGCACGTTTAGGTTTCCTTTCTTTAGCATTAAATAAAATTGGCCCTTTATTTATAACACTGTATTAGTTTACAAGTCTCTAATATAATATCGCCAATCACTTTGAATTTCTCAGGCGATTTTTTGTTTCGTTTATGTATTTTTGTTGACCAATGACAATGCAATGTAGTAGGTCTCACATCTCGGGTGTAAAAATACAACAACAAGGTATATCATTTATTCAGGTTGATCTTGTTTTGTTTTAAATGATGTTACAGACAGAATATCGACGCCTGTGATAGCATCAGTCATTGCATTTATTGCGGTTGCCTTGGTGATATGTGGTTTTTGTTTCTACATCAGATGCAACCAATGTCAAAGTGAGTTATTTCTTCTATTCGTATTTGAACTTGTATAATATTAACACAATTAAAGAGTTCATTAAAAAAAAGAATATTCATGAACTATTCGTCTATGGATGGAATGGCATAATTCAGGTTCACGTGGGCTTACATGAACTTAAATATTCTACAAATAATAAAGAAACCACTATTTTCCAATTTTCTGTAAATTTTTTCCCCATCCATATTTGTTATTCATAATTTGTTCTTTGTTAAACACTATCCCAATGTTATAATAATGTTATACAATGTGACCATATCTAAATATACATGTTTTATGTCCCTTTTGCAGCCAACATCAAATTCTGAATAACTTTGCAGGAATTATGAATATGTCATTTATGTTCTATCTGTGGAATTTAAACATTAGCAGTGTCCTAGTATTTAAATTATGCAAGGAAACCCGTTTCCTTTCTGGATTGTACTGTCAGTTACTATTGAGTGAATGACTGACATATTTTTTCTTTGATAATAACATACATAACATGAGCTGTAAAAGGTACATGAGCATCTGTCTGCATCAATAACCCACTACTTGTAATGGCCAACATTAATCTAATCGAATAGTTGCGCAGCACAACACGTACGACCATTCGGTAAAAGGGTCTGAAAATCAGACTATTACTTAGATGATAATAATTACTCAAGTCGATTCGACAACTAATGGTCATTATTTTCCCATTATGGGCCATTTTCAAGCCCGTTCATTTTGAGGGAAGTTCTAAATTAGTACTGTCTTTCAAATGCCGTTGTAATTTAAACTGTTTTAAATGTTTTGCCCGCAACTGGGACATAGTATCTTTAAATTAAAATAAAAAAGGGACAAGGTTTCTGCTCGATAAACAATATTGCTCGACATCCTGTTTTTGAATGGAGCTACGCAAGAGATTTTGATCAGAGTTTATTACATTGTAAATGCTAATATTTACATGCTGTATACAGAAATTGACTAGTAGGGTGTTTAATATAATACTCGGGAGGGGGGGGGGGGGCTGCCGAAGTGGGTTATCTGAGGGGAATTAGACGTCATTTGCATTCTAACAATGTTATATTACACAACCTACCTATCTTTTAAATACTAAAAATGTATCTCAAATGCAGGCCATATCATTTGTTGCATTTATTGATGATTTACGTCTTCAGGTCAAAGTATGTGACAATAATGACGTGTCTTTCAATTTATCAAACAGATTACCAATGGCATTACAACCAGGGCGTACATAGACGGTATCGGAGGGGAAGCGGCCAGCCAGATGTTCGCCGTCGCCAGCGTGCCTCTGACTCGACGGTTCAAAGGCAGGCACCAAGTCGAACGCAGTCCGCTCCTCCGGTGCCCCATCCGTTCCGTTCAGACATCGAAATGGTGGTATGATATATTTTCCATTCTCGTTTTTTGGAAAGTTAGGGAAGCGCGAAGGAAACAAAAACCATGACTCAACACTCCGCTTGCTTTCTCCGCCTGTCTGCACGGCCGGTCGTTTGTCATTTGTGCAATCTTGCTCCAGGGATTTGGACATTGAACTCTTTAATTAACCATTGTGAATTAACCTGCGTGGATAGAACATTCATTAAATATACTCGCAAACATGGACTTGTGTGCATCCTAACTTCCACTGAAAATACCACATCCTCCAAAATATCTATTTGCGTTGTGTATTGAAAGCTTTTAATACCAGATTAACCCCGGTCATGTAAACGTTAAATGCATTATTCCTAATCACATATATCTCATATTTCTATTTATTTGTTTCGCTTCCTGTCGAAATAAAATGTATTCCTTTATTGTTACTCCCTGGCTACTATGGCGCTCGCTTCCTCCACGTGAGCAGAACTACGACGATTTGTCGGTCAGGAATAGACGATCCTTGACCTCGTCCGTTTCTTCCACGGAATCACTTCCGGAGAGTATGCAGTCCTCCAACCCTCGAGATGCTTACCGTGTTCCCCGTGCGAGTCCAGGAACACAAGGCATGCTTCCAGGGATGTACTGCACGACGTTGAGAAGAGATACTTCTGCGGGACATGGAGGCCGTGTAGGTGCTGGTCAGCACGAAAGAATCCTGCCTGATAGGCCAATCATTACAAGTTCTTAAATAGAGTGTCAACATCCTCCATTGAGTTAAGGGGTTGTTTGACATGTAAAGAATAAGAACACGAAGAGGATACAGAATAAGGAGATTGGAGGAGGAAACGATGAAGGAGAACAAGAAGGAAGTGAAGAAGAAGATGAAGAAAACAATGGAGATGAAAAAAGGAGAAGACAATACTGAAGAAGAAGAATGACAGGATAGAAGAAAAAGAAGAAAAGAAAAGAAAAGACGATGAAGAAGATTAAATAGCGGGTGGAGGAAGAGGAGGGGGGAGAGAAGGTCGAAATCTCTTGCAGTTGATTTGTATTATTCTCATACTTTATCACATCGTCAATCTTCCTTGACTAATATGTAGAACAGTATGAGTGAAATTAAATCTACCAACAAAATTGACGAAGTAGCAATGTAATTGCAAACTAAGGTATACAATTACCGAGGATTAATCTTAAGATTTGTTCTTGACCATCAATTTAAAAGATGAAAATAATTTCATCTTTACAAATTTACCAATTTGAGTGAATATTGAGAACATATTTATTCTGATATAATGTGCGTGGATTAAACTGTATGTACATTAGTGCTCATTTAGACATTTCAGAGCAGCAATGTAAATATTATATTATTATTATTGAATATATAAAATGGATTGCACTTGAATGACGTCTTTATCGAAATTTCAGCAACTGAGTGTAATATAATTTCTGCTGTTGGTTATATATGTATTACGCTAATGGTTTAGCAAGAACTAAGACATAGTTAATTAAACTTCTATATTTTGAAAAAAAGTGACATGTACTTTGTAATATATCACCTCCTTCATCATCTTCATTTTTCTTCTCCTTCTTCTTCACCTCCTCCTCCTACTCCTCCTTCTTATTCGTATTTGTATTATTTATCCGTATACCCGATTAAAATCTTGATCCCCAAATTGTCTACTCTGCCATTGAAGAATATGAACATTTCTCAAAGTTTAGAAATAGTGGCACCCTACTAATCTTGTATATAAATGTATATACAGGTGCCTTTTGTGTGTGTGCGTGTGTGTTCTTGTCTGAGGTAGAATAAGACCACAACTGTGCTATACGCATTTCGTTTCGATTTTAAGTTTCTCAAAATGGTCAATTTGTTTCCATTGTTTTCATTTTGTGAGGGTGTGTGTGTGTGTAGGGAGAGGATGGGGCGGAACGAACTTGTAACATTGTAATTGCAACGCACTGTCACTTGATGCGAGTAAATATTTAAAAAAAAATGCATTTCATAATTTATCTTCAAAATTGAATTCCTTTGTAAAAGGATTGGCTGTAGTGAATGGAAACATGAAAGATGGAGGGGTTTGTGAAAAAGCCTATTCCCAATGCAAACATTTCTTGTTTCTCCGACCGTTCAGGTTGTTCATGGATTTTCCAGTAAATTGGTCTGGATTATATGTAGCTTAGCAGGAATGTGTTATAATTGCTTAGAATCAAGGGCACCACTTCACATGTTTTCGACTTGTTATCAAGTAATGATTCAGAAGTATTACACTCCTCATATACTTTTGGGTGCATGGCTTTTAGAGCTCTTCATGTGATCATTAATAAATTATTATAAAGGAGAAAATCATTTCTTATCTTTTATCTATTTCTCTTCTCGTCCTCTTTCTATCTTTTTCTTATTCATCTCGTCTCTGTTCTCTCACTCCCTCTCTCTTTCTTTCAAGTTAAGATTGTTAAACAAACGAGCAAAAAGAAAATGTTGATAATGATCATAATGATGATATTAATAATAAATTATATGATTGATAATGATAATAATTATAATAACAACAATGATACATATTACAAAAAAACTATCATAATAAAAATGATAACAAATAATATTGATGGTAATAATAATAATAATGATACGCATACCAATAACAAATACACAGATGCATACAAAATGATATTTCCCGTTTCGTTTATTATTTAAAATATCTGTAGTATAATAGTTTACTTACTTTTGAAGCACAAAAACAGCGTTTTATGAACAGAAATTTAAAAACAAGGCATTCCATAATCTATCGGGTCCTACAGCTAAATATTAGTGCCCCCTATTTAGGTGAAATGTGTTTTGTTCGATAGTGTTTGACAATTCTACGGAGAATACTACAAATGCATATAAAATCACACACACAAAAAGTAAGACTCATTGCATATTTCAAAATAATATTGATGGTAATAATAATAATAATGATACGCATACCAATAACAAATACACAGATGCATACAAAATGATATTTCCCGTTTCGTTTATTATTTAAAATATCTGTAGTATAATAGTTTACTTACTTTTGAAGCACAAAAACAGCGTTTTATGAACAGAAATTTAAAAACAAGGCATTCCATAATCTATCGGGTCCTACAGCTAAATATTAGTGCCCCCTATTTAGGTGAAATGTGTTTTGTTCGATAGTGTTTGACAATTCTACGGAGAATATTACAAATGCATATAAAATCACACACACAAAAAGTAAGACTCATTGCATATTTCAAACATAAAATACAGTTACAATTGATTTTTCAATATTGAAATATATATAGTCAATATGATAAGATTGCTTGGGCAGCAAAAATAAGAAAACAGAATAAAACATGAAGTCAGAAGAACGGAGAGAAGAAACATGACAAAAAGAAGTAAAAGAGGAAGTTGTAAAAATGCATGTAAATCAACAAATATAAATTGCATACATGTAATTGTTAAGAGTCAATAAGACAATATACGAATATACATTTTACATCGGTCTGTTGTCGGTTTGTTGTCGGTCTCGTTGGTGTGAATGGGATATAACACACTAATTAGACTATACGGATGCGATGAAGATACAAATCAAGGCTGGAGAAATATATACACAAATAAAGAACAACTCTTAATAATAAACCTGTCGAAAAAACATCTTTGGAAAAAGAAAATATAGTATGATTTGACTAATCCTTTTAGTATGTGGTTATGTGTGTTTATATATACAAATATATACATACACATCAAGAGAAAATAATGGTAAGGGGATAGCGAAGTAAATTGCAAAGAAAACCTCTTTTTTTCGCAGAAGCAAACCCTACCCTATTTCGAAAATATCAAGGCTTTTCGCTTAAACACAACATTTGTAAAACCTTAAACTCATGGATAATGTACTATTTAAAGCTCAGCATATACAACAAAAAAGACCTAATAGCAAATCAAATGTATAAATTCATAGAAAGTAAATAACTTGAAAACCATCACCTTTAAGAATGAGTAAGATAAATGTAATCATATACACTATACAGTTTAAGTCTACACAATTAAAGTTAATCGACTTTCGAGAGTACTGAATTATGAAACAAATCTTTGTAGTAACAGCATTCCTATTGATGCCGTTTGATGAGGATTATATATAACAACTAATACAAGTTTTGACAATACGTGTATACAATGGACCCTTGCCGCAGCATTATGGTTTGTAATCTGACATGTTTACACTGCATTCATTTGGAATATCTTTTTCTTTCCTCCAAGTTGTCCACAAACGAAATTCCCAGCTAGGGTTGCGTGAAATCTGGCGAAACTGGATATAAGTCTACATCATACATTATTGCTTGTGTCATACAATTTCGTTCATTTGAATGTATATGTAAGAAACCTCTGCATTATATAGCCATATAATTATACATAATTATGCATAAAGTTCTTTCATAAATATATATATATATAACTTATGATACTGTTAAAGCAAATCAGTTACAAATTTAATTTAGACTTTTAAATGCAATTGAGTTACTCTGAATTGAATTTAATCATTTGGGAGTTGTAACTATCGTACAGAACCTAAATACAATCTAACACATACCAAAATGGTTTCTAAATTTCTATGGAAACATAGACTTGTTTAGATTGATTGAAAAGGTTTTATTATAATTGCACTTCGCAGCCAAAATGGCTGAATCATGTACAATTTACTTTGGCAATAATGCATACAAATGTGGTTTAATATTCTCACAAAGTAAAATATACAGTGTATAGTCTAGGGTGTTCGACACAGGCTTAAACAACAATGGCTCCTCGGTAAGAATTCCTACTGACAGAATTGGGAACACAAACCATCTGTGGACCAGATTACACCTGTTCCTGGCCCTAGTTCTTACATAACTTAAAGTTAAAAACCCAAATGCAAATCAAACCCTGACCATCAATCGTTTACGAAATAAATGCCAGGACAAAAATGTCGCAGGTGCAAGGTGTCGGGTCATCCTTAAATAATGTAGATTGGAGATTTAATGCGATGTGCCTGGTTTCTGTTCGTTCAGTCCCACTGACCTACGGCGGGGTTTAACGCGCCGGGTTGAAGTATGCACTCTGCTTGGTTTATGTGCGTTCAGTCCCACTGACCTACGACGGGCTTTAACGCGCCTGGTTGAAGTATGCACCCTGCCTGGTTTATGTGCGATCAGTCTCACTGTCCTACGACGGGCTTTAACGCGCCTGGTTGAAGTATGCACCCTGCCTGGTTTCTCTGTGTTCAGTCCCACTGTCCTACGACGGGCTTCAACGCGCCTGGTTGAAGTATGCACCCATACTTGACAGGTCTGCGGTACAGGGCCTGCAGAGACAGTGGCGCAAGGTGCTTGAAAGATAGGCGAACATCGGCGAGTCGGTCTAGCACATCCACAGTCAGCTTCGTTGAACGGATCCGTACATGACGCAACTGGTGACGTAGTACAAGAGAGAGAGAGAGAGAGAGATGAACACTAACCAGTGATTATGGCTTGTGCAAACAGATACAATCAAATGAAAAAAAAGATTTAGTTTAATAATATTAATAGTTTATAATAATTCTTTCTTGTAGCGCTTTTAAGGACCACATGACCTCTCAAAGCGCTTTGTTTAGGGAAGATGAAAATAATTCCAAGCTCTGTCAATGTTTGTTGTTGTTGTTGATTTCCCCACATGAAAAGAACAATGAACAAATATCAAATACTGGAAGGAAATTGAAATCCTCTCCTAATATCATTCAACATAAAGGCCTCATGATAACAAGTGTAAGATCTTGTTTGCATGACATACACTTTTGTAGCCCCACGTATACCCATAAACATGTGTAGTTTTCATATCACTCTATGGGCTTTTTCAATGCCTGTACGCAACTGGGCCCCGTTTCACAATTTTTTAAAAATCTATAACACATGATAAATTTCTATGACAAATTTGCTCTTAGCCAATCAGATGCCATGATGTCAGTAGCTTATAACAGTAGCATGTAACTTGTTATTGATATCAAGTTTTATGAAACAGGGCCCAGGGTTGTACAATTACCTCATCTTTCAGATGTTTAGGCAGATGCAACATCACAGACAAGCTGCAGGAAGACATCCTTGTCATCACCAGCCTGCCCAAAGACAACTGCAGATAGAAGTCCTCGTCTCCCGATACACTCTCGGCAGCTGAATGATTCCCTATCTCAGGAATGTCTTCGTAGATCGGGCTAATCGCAGGGAAGGGTGTGGCCGTCGCACCTTTAGGGGTGGATGGTGATGTGGGCGTGGTGGGCGTGGTGGGAGTGGGTGGTTGTGAGGAAGCGAATGTAAGGTGCAGTTCTTCGAGCAGCTCCGCGCTGTCAAGCCACTCCCAATCGTAGCAGGTCGAGGAGAAGCGTCCAAGGTCGAGTACGGTGACAGTCTTCAGATGGAGGGCTTTCTGACCGAGGGCACTAGTAATTAATAATAATAATAATAATACTCAGTTTTTATATAGCGCAAATTACAATTAAGTCTCTAAGCGCTATGGAAATAGAAACAAATTCAAGAATTGAGTACAGAAGAAATAAAATGATAAGCACATATTAAATAGCATGATGAATATCCAAACTGTAAAGTACATGTACATGCATAATGCATTGTATTGTATAAAGAATGGTAAGAAATTAAATAATTGAGCTTCATAATAATCATCACAAATAACAAAAGGTGTGCTAGATTTCTTTTTAGATAAATTATGCATTGACAAAAAGTGCAATAGGGGCAACACAGGTAAAACCGGGTTAATGTAAAGCGTACGAGTGTCAATTCGGGCAGACTAAGGAAGAATCCACTCTAATTGTTACTGCTGTTATTATTAGTGTTATTATTATCTGCATAAACTGACCTATTCTCAGATAAGAACATCTCCAGTTCATCCATTGACTGAAGTGTCTCAGATAGCTGCTGTGAAAGGTCATCTGTCAGATTGCAGTTCTTGATGCGTGCAGAGTGCATCTTTAAATACAAAAGAAAAAAAATAGCAAGAAATAGGACTAATTATACTATTTTTGAAGAAATGTTTTATTTTGTTTTTATTTACGAATTTCATACTATGCCACAACACATTTCCATAGGAAGAGCTGAGCCTCGAAATTATCTCACACGATACTTAAATTCCGCTTTCTTTTATGTTGCTTTGAGCTGTTGAATAATACCGGGCTCCGTATTATTAAAATTAATGATCATATTAACATCAGTTCATTACGTAAGCCCACGGGACCGTTCTCCTACCTTAAGGACGACGGGAACATCTTCATGATCTCCATGGTGGTCGAATACACATTGCATAGTTCCATACTAGTTTATGCTCAACTCCGTATTATCAAGAGACACAATTGTTGTTGATGATTATATTAACATCAGTTCATTACTTAAGCCATGAGGGACTTTTAGATTTGCGTGGACTAATACGTGTGACGTCCATTCAAGGGAGTGCATTAAAAGGACGTCGACCGTAGCAATCCCCATTGTCTTCGTGTGAATCTAAAAGTCCCTATTACCTTTTGTCGGAAGGACGGCGGGAACATCTTCATGATCTCGATGGTAGCCGAAGACACATTGCAGAGTTCCATGCTGTCTCCAGTGATATCCAGCAGCTCCTGGAAGTTCGTCTCCGATCTGCGGTCGTGCTCGATGATAATGTGCACCTGTTGCATGGTGGTGGGGCCGCTGAAGGCACTACTAAGACGCTCGAACTCCTCCTCCCGAAGGGGAGAAGAAACACTTCCCTTTAGGACCCCATCTTGGCCCATGGTTGGAAGCTCGTTCGTGGGTCTACAAAAAAAAATCGTTGGTCCATGGTGTCTTTTTAAAATTTCCCGTCCATTTTAACCTTTGTTTAAACTCCTATTTATCTTTGTGCACTTCAATTTCCTCTTAGATATCCGATTGATTGGCTAAAGTTCGAAAACGAATGAACCCCAAAAAAGACTACGATATGTACAAGATTAGGAAGTTTTCGACATCACACGTGAACCCCCCTACTTTTTTCAAACAGAACAAATTAATATAAATATTTTGTTCAAATTTCATTAATATTATAATAGTCAGACGCTATATTAATACACTCGTGGTGAGTAAATGTTAAGAACATTCTACAGAAAAGTTCCTCCGCAATGGATATTGGTATCGTCTATATAGATAGATGGATACAAAAAACAATAGTGCACTTTTTTTTTTTTGGGGGGGGGTAATGGAATAACACTATTGGTTCCCTCATTACTTATCGTGCTGTAATAGAAAGTATCCACGTAGGTTTATAGCCGTTTGCTATACAACCAGTTGGTCTACTACCCAATTGTTATATTCTTTTTATTTTTTTTGTCTACAATCCATGTGCTAAACTAATTATTTATTCACCCATAATAATGATCATTATATGGTTATTAGCCCTTATAGATGGTAGGCGAAATGGCCGTTAGACAAACTGGGAATTTTACTAACTGGTTATTAGACAAAATGAACAATAAACAATAGACAAAATGACAAGTACAAAAAAACTATGATTAGACCATGTGGATAGTACAAGGGCTGGGTGTAGACCATATGAAGATAGAATAATAATGTATGGTAGACGAACAGGGCCACATTTCACAAAACTTATCATCAGTGACAAATGACAGTTTTTGTTATAAGCTACTGAAATTATTGCTTCTGATTGGTTATCAGCAGATTTGTCAATGATTTGTATCATTTGTCATTGAAAAAATGCTTTGTGAAACGGGTCCCTGGTTGAATAAACATCAATGCCCCTCCACCTACCTCTGGAAGGTGCCCTTGAAGACCTGAAGCTGTTTGATTTCCTCTGGGATGTTGCGGTCCTCTGTGGTGAAAGTCTCCAGGCGAATCAAGGAGTGGACGAAGTCGAGCAAGGGGCGGATCAGGTCATCGGTGAAGCGGGTTCTCTTGATGCATAGCGTCCTGACCTGTACGTGTTTAAGAGAAAGGTGTCAAGGTACTTCCTGAAAATGTATTACGTAAAATAAGGAAGGACAAGAACGGCACCACAAAACAACAAAAGCAGCAGCACTAAAAAACAGCAACATCAACTATTTGGTAGGATAAGGATGAAGGGTAGCTAGAGTTAAAAGAATGTGAACACATGTTTATATATTTTTATTGAAACAAAAAGATACACAATTCATTGTTTCAAGGGTGAAGAATGTGTTTGGAAAGAAAGAAACATAGAGAAAAGTGCTATGAAAGGAAGGAAAAAAAGTACAGAAGAGCGAGAGTGCGAGAGAGGAACCACAAAATAATAGATACAGCGTGGTCTATATCAAGTTATGGCACATTAGTACATATCTTAAACTCATTCCACCTACTTCCTTAGAATTTCAGCATAACGTATGAATCTATAAACAAGATGCCACAATAAATGTTTGTGTTCATAATGTTGGCGAATAACATAAACTGGGGGCGTTACACACGAATCCTAAGTTGGACTTAACATTTATTGAAAGCTGTTAGCATCCTTGAAAATATTTGTAAAAGTTATTTTGAAAGGCAAACAATGTTGATTCAAATCATTCTTATTTTCTATTATCATGGGAGATTTCATGTTATTGATGTGGAATTCATGAAAAGTCTGAAATAATTCAACTTTTGCTTTTGAATATATTTCATTATAAAGCTACAATGGCTCTCCACAATATATAATTCCAACTTAGAGTTAAGTTCGACTTAAAATCTTTGTGAAACACCCCTCTGGTCTGCATTACCTTCCTTCTGTACGAGTCTGGTAGCACGTTCAGAACCTTCATGGTATTTCCCGTTGCGTTAGTGAGGTCAATTCTGTCATCCACCATCAGGACGTGCTCCTGGACACCGACTCCTGCACGTCGTATGGTTCCATCTTCTCCGTCCCCAATGGTCAGTCTCACCTCTGTTGAGTACTTCGCATCTCCAAGGATGCTGCTCAACCAACCCACCTCCTCCGGAAGGACCGGGGACTGGAAGTTCGCCTGTAGGACTGCGATGCACCCGAGGCACGGTAGGTCCCGGCTGAGGATCGTGGAGTTCTTGACCGTCATCACCTCGATGTTCGGGCATCGGGCCAAAGCAGTCCACAGCACGCCAGTAATCTCTGGTGACAGGTAGCAGCCCGATAGATCGATGAGCCGAAGCTAAAGATATGAAGCAGGATATAGTACCAGTAATTCACAACGGAAACTTAGTCTAGTAATGTTTGAAATGTATCCATCTACATAATAAGGACTTCTTTAATAAACTAATGTGCTCTTTAATTGCATTTTTACTTTATTTTGTTGTTGTATGCTCGTTGTTGGTCATATGTCATGCCCGTGGTAGCCTTAAAGTCGGGTTATGACATCCATGTTGATACAAAATGGGTGATCCATGTTCACATGAACACGGCATGATGTTTGGAAAATCATATTCTCCAACCGAGCAATGTGGAAACACTTTGAATCGAAATAGTCCTTATAGTAACTAAACTCAAAAGGAAAATGATGAAGAAGAAGAAGAGGAAGAAGAAGAAGAAGAAGAAGAAGAAGAAGAAGATAGAAGAATAATGTGAAGGAGAAGGAGAAAAGAAGAATAAGGACAAGGAGGAGGAGTAGGATGATTAAAAAACGATTGTTCGATATTCTTACTCCATTAAAGATGCTCTGATTGAGGTCGGGTATAATTGAGAGGGCGCCCTCGGGAGCGAGATGAAGAGACAGCTTATTTAGCAGGAGTAGGATGACAGGATAGGTTGGATTCTGTACATCGGCCACTTCCAGCTTCAGTAGATCTGTATATCCTTGGAGACCCATCGACAACCTCTTGGCGATGTGTGGGGGCATGCAGGAGCTCTGGATGGTTACACTTTGGACCTGTTTGTTGCAAATGTTATTATGACAAAACAGTAATCAAACGATGGATCATGTTGGGATGTAAACATTCATCATTTGATTAAAAAAAAGCATCGTGCACATTTCCCAAGTGTACCTATTGCAATTGCTCATATACAAGCCAACATTAACTCGGTCTTGTACTTTTAAAACTGTACTGCGATTTCAGGTTCGAATTGTTTCATTTACTCGCTCTGTATTATCGTCCGTCGCAACAGTAATGACGTCATGATGGTATACAGGCATCTTCAATAGTTATACATATGATTTCCATAAATGTTTTGCAGAATATGTGGATGCATACCCCATAGGATTTGAGCATATGCGGAAGTTTATACCCGAAAAGATACTGACTAAACCATATTGCTTCTTCAAACTCGGTTCCAACGATAAGTAGTCCTTCTCAGTATTACAGACAGAGGGAACATTCGTCCGGTGAAAGAACTATAGAAAAATCATGCGTGGTACGGAGTAGATGAGGGTAAAAAGTACTCACCTTTTCTTTTACGAATGGAGGGAGTTTGTAGAAACCAATCGTGGTGTGTATGGTCGGTAGGTTAATCAGGACATTCCCTCCTGCAAAGCAACGTTCAACTGCGTATGTCGTCTGTTTGTCCAGCTGTGGGATCTCTGCCAAGCAGTCAAGAATCATCCTAGTCTTGTCACCCAACGGCACCTTATTATCAGCATGAATTGTCTCTATCACTTGCAAGCCGGTGGAAGGGCTGCCTAGGCCAGCTGTAAACCGGAAAACCCTGCCAAAATCTGCAAGGTTTTTCTTCGCCATCTGCTTCAACGCTTTATCCAGGCGAGAATGTTTTCCTCTGGCTATCTTCGACGTCACTTCTTTGGACAAATACTTTGCCACGCAGTGCTCCTGGGCATTGTGATGGTAGAATTCAAAGCCGGTGTCGTCACGTTTCTTGTAAGTTGTCTTGCAGATGATGCCGAGCGAAATAGCCTTCTGAAGGGTTGCTGAAATCTTCTTGAAGTCATTTTGTCCAAAGACACGTTTGTTGGAGTCTTCAAGGAGACCGTTGAGGGCGACCTCTCCTATGCCTTGGACAATCATTTCAAGGTCAGTATCTCCGGATGACGTGGACGCCTTTTCTTCTCCATGTTTGAGGAAGAAGCGATTTACACTGTCATAGAAATCCGACTCGGTCGTCACGAGCTGCAGAAGATTAGACTCAAAGAGATGACACGCAAAGAGGCAGAAAAGAGGCGTGGCCAAAAGCTCGTTGATTACATCGTTCATTTCTAGGAACACCATCAGCTCATTGGCCGTGTGCAACACATTATCTTTGAAGAAAGAACGTATGAACGATGTCGACTGTACCTTTGAAAGCCCTTGAAGCTCGATCTTGAGGAAGTCGTTTGGCAAGTCCTCTTTGTTGAAGTAGTCTTCCAGTCGGGGATGACTCGTTACAATGACACGGCACTTCATTAGCTGGATGTTTTGGACAACACGCATGACATGACCACACTTCATCGAAGATATCTCCCCTCTGAACTCCTCCAGTCCATCGAGCACCACCATACACTCCGATTGGTTGTCTTCGATGAGTTGGTCGATTCCTTGAGCGGTCAGTCCTCGGACATCATTTAGGAGTTGGTTGACGATGGCCTGTCCTAAAGAACCATGATTGTCGATGAACTTCATCTTGAGAACAAACAGAAGAGAGACATCCTGGAGCGGGGAACCTTGGACCCTTTCAACCCATTCCTGTGCCATCTGAGCCACCAATGTGCTCTTACCTATTCCAGAACGGCCAAATATTACGATCCTGGTCGGCAAAGCACCATCTTTTCTCGTTCTCAAAATCTCATTGACAGACCCTTCTAATAGAGGGATCTTCTCGACGTACATGTTCTTTCCACGCTTAACGATGCGATGCACAACTATTACGGGAAGATCGTTACCTGAATTCGAAAATTCAAGTTTCTTGAGGATATCGGTGGTTTTAAGCCTGTAGTGGAATTCAAGTTTATCGCGGCAGTCTGTAACTGTGAAATTCTTTGCTATTTTAACGCTCCTGATATCTGGATTGGTGCATGGGAAAGAGGGAAAAAGTAAACAAGGAATACGGATAACAAAGGAGAAAGAGAGAAATCAAATAAGTGAAAAAGAGTCGAGGGAAGAAGAGAAAAAAACAATTATATAGGGGAGTTAGACGGTTGAATGGGACCAGTAAAATATTTTGTGTTGCTCTGTCTCATTTTCATATCAAGCATACATAACCAGTCATTTCTTGTTTATACTTATCTTCTGTACACAAACAAAAGTAAGATTCTAATAGGTTCAATACTTGTACACAACATTCGCAACAATAGACTGAGAGAGAAAGGGAGAGAGAGGGAAGAGAGCTAAAAAGAAACTAATTTGAACAAGAAAAAAATGGGGCGCAAACCAAGAGAAAGCCATTTTGAAAGACGGCACGATTAAATAATGAATGTGGTCTCACCTCTTCGTCTTTTAGTGGACTTTAGATGTGAATCTGCCATTTTCACGAGATTAGAGCGCCTGAGGGCGTGCTTCAACAGCAATGACTGGTCCTCCCCGGAAACAGTTGACTTCCATTTCAGCAGCATATCAAAAGTACCTTCCATGGATTGGGCGGTTGTCCGATGGTTCATGGCTTCAAATCCGTTGATATCAGCGTCCTTGAAGCCAAGTTCAAGCCCAAGTTTCCTAAGCTGGTCGCCAGTTGTTATATCCCCTGCTAATGCTCGAAGAACGTCTTCACTCAGGCCTTGCTGTATTGAGAACGACGAGCCTTTTGAGGAAAAATAATAACTAAAAGTTAATAAGCTTCTTTATCCATACTCTAGTTTCTTAATTTGTTTATATTGGAATGTGTTTGTGAAATTTATAAACGGTAATCCACAGTACATATTTAAACTAAATGTACCATTTTATGAATCGAAATATAAAAAAATAGACATAAGTGAAGAGAAAACAATTATTTATTCTACAAATACCGTTTAGTCGCAACTGTTAGAAAGGATGTTCGAAATACATACATAGGCTTAATATTAACACAATAATAAGAGGTAGAGTTAAACAAACAGGAATTTGACAAGTTGAGGGGTGTCTCTTTTAAAGCTTACGAATTTCAATTTCAGTTTGAAAAAACATATTTAACATGAATTGGAGTGTATTCCCTCACTCCACACATGCAGTATTCCCCACTCCACACAAGCACCACACCTATTCCCAAAACTATCATAGTTGTACTATCAATTCAATTTCTGCATAACGGTTTTAAAATATTTCTGCTTTCTTTGCTGGAATACAAAACCCCAAAGCATTGACCCTCTTATTGACAGCTACGATTGATACAAATTGGTCGTAAATTGATGTCAACACTTTATTCATGACATAGGATTTTGAAAATTTGTGATTGATTGTGGGGCTTCGATTTAATGCGGATCAATTGCATTCATTTGTGTAAGGGTCCAGACAAATGGAAATGATAATATAAGACACATATCTTACTTTTTGGGTTCATACTGGGATCTAGAGTGGTTTCCATTGGCTTATTTGGGAGTGTCCCAGCTCGTTGAGGACGTCTGTCAGGTTTAGGCTGAGGGTGGTGCGTCTCCTTTTGGGACACTGATTTAGGCAAGGTCCCTGGTAGCTGGGTCAGGCTGTTTGCTCTCACCGATGACGAGTACGTATCAGGAGCATGTTTAGACGGAACCGGCGGAGAAGAGGATATACCAGAACATACTGGTAATCTTGGTTGATAAGGAGCGACAGGAGGTCCCGGGGAATTCAATTGAGCTGGGATTGATGCGTAAGAATACTCTTGGCGTCCGTTCCCTACCTCCGACCTGGGGTCTTTTTTGATGGCACTTGCTTGAGCTACTGGAGTTTGGGGTAGATACGAGTCCTTGACTGATGTTGACAGTTCACTCTGTAACTTCACAGTATCGGAACTCACCACAGGAGCAATATCTGCGTTCGTATGTCCGTCAGTGTTGCCTGTGCTTGGGACATTCATTGAGACGTCTTCATCATTTAGCAGCGTGGTGTTGGGCTGCGATGAAGATGGTTGGGCTTTGTCATCCTTGATGGGGGTATTTTGTAGAGCTTCCGAATTGTTCTGCGGGTCATCGGGTTGATTAGGCTTTTCATTCACAACTGGCTGACGTAACACCATTGGGTCTATGGCTCCACGAGAAGGTTTGACAGGTATTGTCGGTTTGGCGTGAACAGGTCTCAAAGTCTCTGCAGGATCTGATTTCGAGTTAGCTATTGACAAGTTCTCGTTAAACGTAGAAGACTTTTGAAGATCATGGTCTTGCTCTGTTTCTGACTGCTTGATTGCTTCCTTGTCCCCACTGTCATGCTGGCTCTGGAACTGGTCATCATTAACCCATGTAGTGCTATCAGCGCTAACTTTGGAAGGTGGTAGGACGGGTTGGGATTCCATTAAGCAACTTTGACGTTCTTCTGGGATATTGATTTCTTCAGAGCTATGGAACGGCAATCTGGGCTTTGAACAAACCGCAGCAATACTAGCTGATCCTTTTCGAAGAGTTTCGTTTGACACATTGATGTAGTTCTCACCATCCGAATCATCACTGTCGTCGGTGATACCTAGAAGAATGGGGAGGGCATCGTCTTTTCCATTGTGTTCGTCCGGTCTCGAATCCGCAATCATATCACTTCTTTCAGTAACTGCGGATGGGTGGAGCCCGTTGTTTCCCTGTTTGGATTGTTTCATTGGTAGCACAGGGGCATTGGACCCTTTTAGACGTGTAGAGTTAGCTGACTTGCTGGCAACAGGTGACGCAGGTAGACCTAAACGTAAAAAGATAAAGCAACTCTAGAATGCTCGGACTGACGTTAACAAGTGGATATATGCCATGTACGGAGTAGAGGGGAATGACTGATAGTAAGACATAGAGAGAGAGAGAGAGAGAGAGAGAGAGAGAGAGAGGGGGGAGAGAGAGGGGGGGGGGGAGAGTGGGGAAACGAGAGGGAGAGAGAGAGAGAGGGAGGAAAAAGAGAGAGGATAGAACAGAGAGAGAGAAAGATAGACATAAATAAAGAGAGGTAGAAAGAGAGGCAGAGAGAAAAAGAAATAGAGACAGAAAGAGAGACAAAAAGAAAGATAGAGAGAAAAGAGACAGTGAGAGACAAAGAGAGAGAAAGAGAGAGAAAGAGAGAGAAAGAGAGAGGGTGAAAGAAAAGGAATTAAACAGTTGAGAAAGAGACGTTGGAATAGACAAACGAAATATAGAAAACCAAATAATTAATTAAGGGAAGGAAGAGACGCATGGTGAAAGGGAAAAGGGATGAGACAAATAAACAAAGGGCAAGATAAAGAGAGAGAGAGAGAGAGAGAGAAAGAAAGAGAGAGAGAGATAGAGAGAGAGAGAGAGAGAGAGAGAGAGAGAGAGAGAGAAGGTGGGGTTGTAAAGCATGATGGGCCTGATAAATATATATTTACATATTATTCTTACATTGTTATAAAGCTAACTTGATGACAAATTAAATGTTAATGTATCATTGACGTATACTTTTTGTGGAGCTATTTGTTGACTAATTTATGTCGCAATTACTACACTAATATGCCATTGTGGACGTTTTCATTCCACTGCTTAAAACCTGACTACGACCCCATTTCGAAAGAATGGTATTTCATATGAAAACATATACTTCTTAAATCTTTATTACGATGATCTGAATAGACACAAATATTTTTAAAATTTAAATTTCTATGAATTAAATGTATTTATAGTAACATAATTATACCAAAATCTGTAATATTATCTAACTGTTTCCAGCGCAAGATTTATGTGTGTCAGTGTCTAAATGGTTGTCATGGAGATAATCAAGGAAGATTGCTGAATTTGCGAAGCAATTCGGTTGCACAAAGCAATTATGTCGGCAGTTGTTGGCTATTGTTGTTGTGCAAAATTGCACGTGTTGCAAACAAGCGACTGTGCACAAAGGCGATATAAGCAACCGAAGTCTTAACCCATCGTCTCCTGGAACCAAGTGGCCCCTGTATTAAGCCAAGGGTAATAAATGGATTCAGTAGTCACCGGCGGTTGAAAGTAAATCTTACCACTCAATAGAGATTTCCGCTTATCGTCCAGCCCTGCTTGAGAGAGCTTTTCCTCCAGGATGGCTCTTTGGTCAACTTCCGGTTCAAGACCATCCCTCCATAGAAGCACCACCTTCATGGCACTGCCCTTCTGCGCCGGGTGCCAAAGATGGTTCAGGATGTCTTCGCCGAATCCTAGAACCCCACCGAGTCGGTAGTACCCGTCTCTGTCAATGTCCTTGGTGAGCCTAATGATGTCCAGGTTTGACAGAGTTCGGAGGCTATTATCCTGGGCCATGGTGATTCTGACGACCTGTGTAAGAAATTAAATGAAACAAATTTTGAATTAAGTCCACATGGATCATTTTTGGACTCCAGTCCCATGTGGGTTCTTTAGTTGGAATAAACATAATCAAGAGCAACTACAACCAACAATTGATAATGATTATTACAGTAACAATAATAATGACAATTACAATGATATAAATAATAATACCAATAATAATCTAACATTAACAATAATGATAACACTATTGATAATCATCATAATAACAATACTACTACTGCTACTACTACTAAAAAATGATAAGAGGAACAACTACAACAACAATGAGGATAACAATAACAAGAAAAAGAAGAAAGATGATAACAGCAGCAACAACATAAATGCAACATATTAGTAAATAGGGAAAGATACAAGCTAGTTATCTAGTTTCCGGAAAGGCAATAATAATATGATCAATGCAAAATGGGATCAGGGATAAATGGAGTAAAGTAGGTTTTTTAATCGGCATGTGCCCCTCCCTCCTCCCATCGATGAACCCAGAATTGTAGCGCTTTGATGAGGGGCGGGGTAATGGTGGGATGGGAAGCGAACCTGAACTACAGATGATACTACCCACTTCGTTATCATCCCCGACCCCGCCCACAAGCCTGACACCACCCCCACCCCCCCCCCCCCCGCTCCTCTCCCCCTCCAATTGCGGGATCCCCGATACTAGTTATAGATGTTTGAACACACATTAATCTAAATTTAGTCCTTTGTTATACAACAAAAATTTTCTCATCTTTGTTTGCCCTCCCTTACACGAATCCCACACACAGCACGATGCTCGAAAATATACACATCGTAAATAAAAGTATTGTATTTGATTTAGCGTTGATTTTGTGTTATTTGCTCAGCAGATTGGGCGCGCGATACGGAGTTAGTCCAGGCAGTAGACTCACGAAATATGAACTCAATGATTATTGTTTAGGCTGTATGGAAATGAACACAAACGCCCACGTTTATCCAAACACCACACACATATACCCTTCTGCAAAATACACGTCCTATTCAATCCATGCTAAATTCATATACCCGGATAAAGGCCGTCACAATAAATCTCTCTCATGTATTAGTTTTTCAAAATCGAAACCCCAGACAAAGATTCTATTCAATTTAAACAAATCTAGGATAAAACAAAGTTGGGAAATTCCCTTTTGGAGAACCATATACGTATTTGGTAAAGAGAAATTTGCCCAGTCAGATATATAAAACCTCGACCTTTGTGGTCTTATTCTAGCGCTATATCAACAGAACTGAAAACGTGGGTATGGTTTTTACACCGTTTGAATATACACCAGGAAGTATAAAGCAAACCTTTTTTTTTTCTTCATGAAATTCAACCTCCCCAAACATGTGTATATAACCTTCAAGCAATGTGAAAATACAAAGGAGTCTGAGTACACCGAAAGAGATATTTTAAAGAGATAGAAAGTTAATAATAGTAGTAATCATAATATAATAATAATAATATGACTTGTTTAACCAGAGGAGCACCATCAGTTATTAACATACTGTTCTCACCGAGGGTCCTGTATATCGTTATGTATTGCCCCGACTTTAGCTGAGCTACCATACAAAGGGGCTCAATCATTCAAGGAAGTTTTTCCTACCGGCCGGGTACTTATTTCACCAGGGTGGATTTTGACAAATGCAGATTAATGTCTTGCCAAGAGACATCAGTGCCATGGAACCATCTCAAACAATAGCAACACGTGCATGGAACGAGATTTCAAAGCCTTTTACAAAATAAACTTTAGGACAATTTGTTAATAAACTTTAGCATAGAGGAGCAAGACGTGACGTCAAACTTGGTTTGGTGTTCACACTAGCCTAAACACACTGAACTAGCATTCTCCAACCCGTTGCTTCAGTGATTTCGCGGTGAACCTTAAGCGCTGGCTCTGTTACTTTAGAAACCAGTAAACGCGACGACGAGCGAATATGACGATGGCACTTTGGAGCTCATGTCCATGGAAATCGTGTTTGGATGAAATCATTGTGACGTTCGCACACTTCAAAAGGAGACGTGCAAGGCGATCAAAAATTGCCTTTTATGCTCTGTAAATAAATAAAAACGTAGAAAGGAGTAATGATCTGAAATAAGGGTTTAAATAATCAAAGATAGGGGATTTAAATGAGACTTTAGTACTAATTTTTACACTTCTTTGCTCGGACCCCTATGACAAAATATTTGTAGCTTACAAGATCAAGCCGACCCATGGTTCAGTGAATGATTCACCGTTCTGTCTGATTTAATCTCTAAAAAAGTTGCAGTCCTGCAAAATGCTAAAATCACTGATCATGAACAATTACAGATACTTTAACATAAAGAGGCCGGGCAATAACTTCATCATTAAAATAATCACTTAACAATAATCACCTCATTCAGCCTTACAGTTTATGTTTCATTCATGTCATGTTCAGGTCATGTAAGGTCAAGTCAATGTTCGCGTATGATACTAACATGTTGAAAAATGTTCACTGTTTCACCCTGAAACAAAAATATTTTGACGTGCCAATGTTTCTTTAATAGTGAACAGTTTATAAATATAAAGTGCCTCATATAAAAAGCATACTGTATTTTTGTTTACTGATAATATTTACACAGTTCATAGTCTTGTTCACAATATCCGTTTGTTTTGGATTTATAATTTATTTTAGGACATACTCTACTTCAAACGTTGTTTAACCGAACATCGTATACAGAACATACACACCAGAGAAGCTTTATCGGACTAGAATTAAGACTACGTCATTATTCAAGGTCCATGTCAAATACGACTGTGTTTTGATTCTATGTAGGCTATAAGAGAATAACGAAATGAAAAGTTTGATACATCCCGTGTCGGAATGCAATCAATTTGCTTACAGTATCCGTTTGTTTCGATTTTTGTGGTACGCACTGTACAGCAACTATTACTCTACAACGTCGTTTAACGACATGTATTTCCAACAGGTATTTCTTACATTTGTGTTAAATGCTTATAATTGATTTGTAATGTTTTGTTGGAAACATGAATAAATTAGAAATTGAAATTGAACGAATGAATTATGTATTGATTAATGCCATCTACGCATCAAATGAAAGCAAATCATAGTTTGTTCACAGTATCCGTTCGTTTTCGAGTTTATTTTGTGTTGATGATATAGTGTACAGACATCACTACTCTTAAACGTCGTATAACGAAACATCGTATAAACTTCCTCTGGTGTGAATGTCCTAGTATTATCTCATTCGTCCTATGATGAAGACTACATGATTCAAGGTCCACGGTAAATATGATCGTGTTTTGATTCTATTGATAGGAGAATAAAGAATTGAACAGTTTGATGCACCCCGTGTCGGAATGTTATTCCATTCATAATAGGTCGACAAGTGAGTACTAGTAAAATCCCACAGAGGACACAATGATAACGACTTTGTGCATAATTTGTATCTCTCTCTCTCTCTCTCTCTCTCTCTTTCTCTTTCTCTTTCCTTCTATGTCTCAATTTTTCTTTATCTCTGTGTTTCTTTCTTTCCCTTTTCTCCCACAACAAGTTGGCTCCAGACAAGGCGCACAGAGAGCTCGATGGTTATGATTTTGCCAGGAATGTTTTCTTCTGTCTCTAACCCAACACTCACATACCCTCTCTCTCTCTCTCTCCCTTTTGCTCATTCGTTCTCGTTTTCTTTATCTCTTTTTTCCCTTAAATATCCGTTCTTATATACCAATATGAAGATTGGCATAATATAACCTAAAAATTAGCCGCACAGAGAGATCAATGATGATGATTTTTGCTATAGTTTTGATCTGTCTCTCACCCCACCCCAGCCCTTCTCTCTCTGTCTCTCTTTCTCAAAACAAACATAAGGTTGGGCGTTTATGAAGACAGAAAACTTAAGAAAATTATGCAAATAAATTGTGAATTAAAGCCCCTTGTTTGGATTTGCATACTCTCAACAAATGATCTCAAAATGGTGGGGGGAGGTCAAAAACAAGCAATCAATCATGGCTTCTCTTGCATCCTTTGTTTTAGGTAAGCCTTGCTATTAGGGACTTTTATATTTGCACGCCGACAAGGTGGACTGCTACATTTGACATCCTTTTAGGGAAATGTGACGTTACATCAAAAGTTCCTATTTAGTGATTCGAAATGGCAAAGTTTACTTCAGATGCTATCTACTTTTTTAAAAGAGCCAACTGTCAATATATTTGGCATTTATTAGCATCTTGTTTTTGTTTCTTCTTGTAATTACTATTACAATCTTTAATGTTCGTGAGTTTCTAAGTTTTTATTTGTTCTTTGAGATGAATACCTTATGCTCCTTATGCGCCGTATGCATGTAAAATGGTGGAGTGGACACGTGAGCAGAGATATAGCACGTACCGTGACGCGAGGTAAACTGTTTGACGAAAAAGCTCCCGTGAAATCTTTCATGCATTGAAACACATTAAACAATGAAAAACTGCATGAAGCAGTCATCACCTTTCAATGGGATTTAAGAGCAAAGTAACCCAATCATTTGGCCTGACTCACACTTGATGCACCGATCAGCTCAAACTTGATACAAGGAGATTTTTTTCAAAAAATGCTGAGTTATATTTGTTGTAATGATTTCAATGAAAGAGGATAATAACTGGAGAGAAAAATATACTTGAACAAGAAGCAGTAACTTTTAGAATGGGGCCTGACATTGTCTCTTCTATACGAAGAGAGCAGGGAAAATAATACACTTTGATCAACATTGACGAGGATGTATCATGTAAATTCGACTAAAATTCTTACTTTGTCTTTCAAGCTTAGCAAATGGTTATTTTCTCTTCTTCATTTAGTATCCGTTAATTGGAGACATATTTCGCAGAGGTATGGGGGTATGGAATATGAAGCGTGTTGGAGATGTGGATCTTGCAAGGTAATTGTCACACAAGTCTGCAGCTGAATGCTTTAATCCTTAGAAGCACTGTTCTAAATTAATTTAAAAAAACGTATCTTTATAACTGCCCTTTTCCCGCTAAGTCACAGACGTCTGTAATGCGATAATAGGCCCCATCGAACTGGGAAAAGGAACAACATTTCTATTACAATGGAAGGTTTGCAGATAATTATAAACAGCATCTAGTTTGCTGATATTTTTTCTTCGTTTATCTCTGTACGCCTCTCCATTTCACTCCTTCTCGCTGCATTCATAGATAATGATGATTGATGGTGCATGTGTTATGTAAAGATATGGGAACTGGTTTTGATTTAAAATATATGAATGGGATTTTGTAAGGTCCCTTATGGAGGGCGGTAATTCAGATTTCCGTTGAGGGTCGTACCAGGGGCTCACAGTCCCTTTTCTTGTTGTTGTGTCGTTTTTGTGTTGGTGGTGTTTCGTTCTTGTTATTCGTGTACTTAAAATGAATACTTCCAAAGTTCTCCATAAGTTTTTTTCTTAACAAACTCATGTATGATGCCAAATTACATTACGTTTATTCCATGAATTGTCGTGACCTGGCTTGATTGCAGGTCATAACAACGATTTCATTGTGTTTTACTCATTTTTGTGTTTATTTCTAACCTTTTGTCAGGGTAGCCCATTCACCAATAAATAATGAGGCCAAGATATAAACACGAACATAATGTTTATACAGAACAGTTAAACTAAAATTCCATAGTACATTTAGAAACATGAATAAAGCATGTTAATATTATAGAACACGCACGTAGTGTATGTTCGGCTGAGCTATTGAAAAATAAAATATTCACCCATTGTAAGAAAACAACTCTATTAATCCAAATGCAAAAGTTATATACCACTGTTTGAACAAGTTATGTCAGTGTTACAAGTTATTGTGAAATGGATTGATGTATAGCAAAAACAAATGTTAAAGCAAATAATTTTGTGAGAACATTTCTTAATTTTACCAAATGGGTTTAAGTGTCTATGTTCAGTTTGCTTGTAATATTTAACAGGATTGGTGTACAAAATATATTTTGTCAAGTCTAATTTATTATTTTTCGCTTTGCGGCCGCTGTTATTCTGTAAAGATATATAGTTAAATTAATCGGAAACTGATAAATAAACTGATATAGAGAAAGAGAGAGAGAGAGAGGGAGAGAGAACTATGGTATATGGCAACGTTGTAGGCCTATATTAATAGGAAAAAGTGTTTTATTAACACTACTGGTATTGTTAGTATTATCATTGTCAACGAAAAGCATCAAGGTCAAATCCCAATTTGTTTTAGTGTTTTAAGGATACCCTCTTAGATAAGACTTGCATAATTGTATATATATAATCCATTCCAGTTTATGCGTATGCGCAGTTTGCTAATAACATATGGCCGTATCCGGACACCTACCCCCGGTACATCCACCCCGGATAATCACCCCCCATTCAACTACCCCCTACAACTATACCCCTAGTGCAACCCCCCTCTAGGACGACTACCCCCGGGATAACTACCCCCGGATAACTACCCACAGACAACTACCCCTTAGGATAGTTCACCGGGGGTAGTTGTTCTAGAGGACAGTTGTCGTAGGGGGTAGTTGGGCGGGGGTAGTTTTTGCAGGGGTAGTTGTCCGGGAGTAGTTGTCCGGGGGAATCGTCTTAGGGGGTGGTTGCCCTAGTGGGCAGTTGTCCTGGGGGGTAGTTGTCCTAGGGGGTAGTTGACTGTGGGTGGTTATCGGGGGTGGATATCCAGGGGGTACGTGTCCTGGAACCCATATGGCCCCATCGTGGTGCTATTGTTTTGAATCGCTTGTTTCGTGTTCTTAGTTAAATAATTGGATGATGTCAATATATTTGAAATGTGAAATGTGTGAAATAATAAACACCTCGGTAAGAGGACAAGAAAAAAAAAGATATATTGGTTGATGTGCCTAATTTTTAACCGCATCCTGCACATCCGCAACCGCATCCTGTACTTGAACCACATCCAGTCACTGAACCTATGATTTCGATACACGAAGGACGTGTTGTTTTTGGAGCAGGCAGCCAGCTTAATATGTGCTGCTGTTTAAGGTAGGCTACAAATGGACCCGATATATAATCGTTTTTAAAGAACCAGTTCAGAGCCATTATGTTCTATATCGCCGAAGGTTACTACAGCTGCCCTGCACTGACGTCGTTGAGAAAACGTAGGTGTTACTTTTAATGTATATCTTGCAAGGGATCAATCGATTAGTTTAAAACGTACTTAATTATCGATAATACCATGTATTAAATGTTGAGAAAGTAACTCGCATATATTAACAAAGATTCCATTGATTTTTAAATATTTGTGTGTGTGTGCATTATTGTGTAAAAGTGAACAGGAACCTCTTTTGTAAAATAGTTCATACGCAAATATCTAATGCATACAAATATAATACAGGTATTTATGGTTGTGGAATGTGCACCTACATGTAGATACGATTTACGACGTACTTCTTTCTTTAAAATGCATACTAAAAACTACACAGGCCTTTACCAAATAAGATATTTTGGAAGGTGAGACAGTAAAAAGGAAATTGTAAAAACGATTGAATTTATCCATTGTTTCATTGTCATAGGAGCAATGTATTATGTTCAAGTTGGCATTTTTTTCATACAGCCTTTATACCAGGTCAGGTAGTCCCTCTACCAGTGACCCCACCCGTCAAGCTCAGATACCCAAAGACACCATAGAGATACCCCAGTCCAGTGAAGTGTTTAACATAACTAGCCGAGACCGACGAAAGAAACCGTTGCCAAGACAACTAACATTAGACAGAGAAGGATATTTGAGCTTAAATCATATTAGGGAAGTTGTTCTTAAAAATATTGTGTAAGGGACTGAGATGCAGGCACATTTGTACACATTATAATCTATAATAGGATTATTATTACTGTCTGAAGCTATATATTACATTGTTAATTGTATTTTATCTACCACCAAAGTTAACGGTTTCTTATATTTGTTTATTTTATGTAGAAAATCTAAAACCTATAATAAACATTTCAATTAGAGATATAGCATACTACTACTGGACTCTTCGGAATTATTTGTTTGTGTGTCCCAATAAGGGTGAAGGTAAAGGTAAATTACTTACCTCGTTGCTTCTAGACAATTAAGAAGAACGGTGTGTGACCCTAAGTTCACCTGTTGCTCGCCTGGTGTTTGATCATTGACACATTCTGATTGGCAGAGTAGTTTTTCAAAAATAACCAATAACACGCTTTTATTCCATTCCACCAATAAATGATCAATGTGTAAGATTAGTTTGTTGATTGGACTCAATTGGTAATGAAGCCTGTTCAGCAAATGAAGTCAATTTGAATACATTGAATGTCACAGCTATTGTCTATGGCGGATTAATGAAGGGCTGGATCGAGGCACGCATTGCTCTAGTAGACCACCTAGTCCAGACTTGACATCTAGTCCAAACCGAAAGCATCCACCGCATACGTGTATCTAAAAAGCATTCCCCTTGCTGATCGATAATCTTGATTACTGCCAAAACGATAATTGCCCCAAGTTTTAGAACTGACTCGTTTCTCCGACAGTCCGCGTTTAGCTGACAGACTTTATCCACCAGCCTGTGTGTGCACAGTTTCCATATACTTCCCGATGTGATATAATGTGCTTTCCACAACATGTACGATTCTCCAAAACGGCACCGAGAGCATAACAGTCTACCACCCCAAAGCGAAGCACGATATCATAACACACAGCAACACACCGCAATAAATGTGCGTTGTAAAATCGGAGGCACTGAACTGAAAAGAGGAAGCTTGATATGAAAAATAAATGTAAAGGTTTGTGCACTTTTCCCCATAAGTTTGTTTTCGACAGACGTGTATTGTTCAGATTGAGATCTATTGAATCAATGCCATGCATGGATGAATCGCTAAACTCGCACGATATGGAATACATATAACGTGTCCACAGAGTAACCGTCATATTTAATATGTACTCATAAAGAAGATCTACTGCATATCTATAATCTATATTGCCACAACATGGACATGTGGCAGTGGTACGAAATAAACATACCTCTCCCTCCTAAAAAGTTTGATCGAGTACACCTCTCTCTTAAAATGGCATATCATTGCTATGTTTAGAATTATTAGAACAAATTTGTATTCTTCTTTAAAATGATACCCAATTTGTTATTATATTTCAGTCATGGAATGTGCAAGGGGGAAGTAAAAGTGATAAGTTGCAAACTACAGTTCTCTAATTGTCCGGCTGCGGCTGTGCATAAGAGTGTTGCATTTCTGCGTAGTGCACTGTAACACAGTACCAATGATTACCAATGCATTTTCCAGTAGTAGTAGTAGTAGTAGTAGTAGTAGTAGTAGTAATCGTATTATTATTAGCAGTATTATTATTATTGTTATTAGTACTAGTAGGCCTAGTAGTAGAAGTAGTAGTAGTAGTAGTAGTATGAGTAGTATGAGTAGTATTAGTAGTACGAGGTGTCGTAATCGAGTGGTTTAGTATTTGACTTCAAATTAACAGGTCATGGGTTCGATCCCCGACACGGAAGTAATGTCCTTTAGCAATGCATTAATCAATGTTGTCACTCCATACCCATGAGAGAAACTGGGACTTGGTCGGATAAGGGAATCCTATGTGGAAGTAGTTGCCATATGCCCTCATGGTGCCTATATGTTAGGAATACTCCACAGGGAGCGGATATGGTGCACATTGTGCGTGAATGAATCCGATTACTGGGGTAATAACATATGTAAAGCGCATAAAGACAGTTGTCCACATTAAGCGCTTTGTTAAGTCGAGATTATCATTATCATCACTATTCATCATTATTTGTTATGGTTTTTCAAAAGGAAAAATACATGTACAACATAAATAGATACTGTCATTTACTGCTCTGACGGAATCGCTGTACATCATGATCCAAGCAGACGTCCCAATTAAAGCCCGTCTGTACTAGTTTGGCCAGGAGGAATTAGACCAGACAGCGTGGTCACTGACAGGTGGTTATCTCATCACTCAGCTCTCAATTAACATACAAAAAGAGGATCATGTGGGACCAACGGTCACCGATTAGGAATTGTTATCTATATAGTGGGAGCAAGTAGCTACAAGCAGACCAGTAGGGCTTTAAGTTACACAAACTGCATGCTGGTGGTATCAACAGAGCACTGGTGCTAATAATGACTCCATATAATATCTAGATTGCAACATGACTGTGCCCCTTATGCCGAAAAATGGCAGAATACTGTGCATAGTCTTTTATGCTTGTTGGTGAATTTAATGTCCATCTCCAAGACTGGTTGGGAAATCGATCCACTAACAGTACTGGTCTTCGAGCTCAATTACTTTCTGATAACTTAGGCACGCAACAAATCGTAAACGATCCAACTCTGGAGGGGTAAATGTGTTAGATGTAGCAATTACAGACCTGCCCTCTACGGCCACATTCACTGCCTAGGTAGGAGCATACTGTCCAGACCACGTATTTTTTATTTACACGGCAGCGAGGGGAATTTCTCGATCAATTAAAATTAAACCGCTCGCGAAGAGTCTAAACTAAACAGAATCGGAGTACGAGTACCTAGCAGTCCAGTGCAGTGTATTATAAAGGGCATTGTACTTAACATGTAGATCTAGAGAAAGACATGAAGAATGACATCACAAGGAAAGCAGTCCAGTGCAGTGTATTATAAAGGGCATTGTACTTAGCATGTAGATCTAGAGAAAGAAATGAAGAATGACATCACATAAAAACAAAATAGATATATCTCTTATGCAATATAAACAGAGACGGCAGAACGATATTATATGCGACACCAAGGCACAGAGAGCGTGAACATGTACATGCACTCGACACGTACCAACAAGTACATCGACAACACAAGTCATATTAAGTACATCATCACTGCACTGCACACGCACTACAGACTAGACTCTCCGCGAGCGGTTTCATTGGAATTAATCGAGCTTTTCCCCCTCGCTGCCGTGTAAATAAAAAGTACGCGTCCAGACCACAACCAAGTGCTATTACAGCTCCATATCGTTGTGTTTCGTGACAAGCCATACCAAAGAAAAGGCTGGTCCTACAAAGGGTTACATTAGGGACTTTTAGATTCTGCACGACCAGAAAGTGGACTGCCCTTTTAAGGCAATTTGACGTCACTGCCAGTGCCTTAAGAGGACGCCACATTGCCTTAAAAGGGCAGACCACGTTCTCGTCGTGCAGAATCTAAAAGTCCCTATTCTGGGATTTGAGAGGACGTATATCATCAGTCAAGTTGTGTGACATTTTTAAAGGGAGTGACCATGGAAAATTATGTCCCGTTGTCACGGAGGTCATCAACGTTACTTTGCAAAAAAGTACATTCCAAGTAAAACAGTTACCAAGATAACATGTGACAAGGCCTGGTTTGACAATGGAACAAAAACGTCTTTTTTTGTAAACACATGCAATATAAGACCCCTAGTACATGAATAAGTTTCAACAAGCGAGAAAGGCATCGAACCAGGCGGAGCAGAATGCTAAGAGGTATTACCACGATTGACTCAAATATAACATTCTTGACAGAAACCTCCCGGCTAGAAATGCGACATCGGGCCAAGGCTGGGCCAATGTACCTCGAGGAATCTGGGCAACATCAAGTTCCTACATTGACCCAAATTAAAAATGTCCGCTATGGTGTCCGCCAGCCCAATATTAACCGGATGTCGGGAAATTTTGTTGAAATGTCCGCCAGCCCAATGTTTGCCCAACATCATTTCCCGATGTCTGGCTAAAATGACGTTCTAATTGTGAATCAACATACTTGTTTGTTTAATTCTGACCACATACATGCACAGATATTAACAATTAACTTGACATTTGATCTATACAGTGCGTCCCAGAAAAAAAAAACGAAACCGAGAACTATTGATGTTTTATCATAACTTAATTACAATTATAATAAATAAATGACACATGTTTGTAAAGCTTAATTCCTTTTCTTTCAATTGATTCAACTTATATCATGCATATATCACGCATGCGCGATACAAAATCAATTTGAAGAGAGGAAACCAAAAAGTCATTTGGCGGACGGTATCTGAATTTCAAGGGGAAAATCACATTTCTAGAAAGTTCAGTTCCTGCCTTTTCATATGATACCGATCATACCTCAATCAGGTAAAATGAGCAAAGAATAACACATTTCTGTTTGTTTTAAGTGATGTTTGCATTTCCATAATCTGCTGTAGCAACGAGCAGAATTGACAAAACACTCAACTCCGTTTCGTTGACAATCATTCAAGCATAAAGTCTGTCGTCTTTTGTATATGCCTCACTTTGTAAAATGTGTTCATTTGCAGTTAATGTGGAAAGAAAACATTAACACAAAAATGTAACCCTAAATGAGATTTCATACTGAATAACTATGATACAATTAGTGGCATGACGTTTGCCACAATAAAATATGCCTACATCATTATGGGTTGAAAGATTCAATTTCTTATGAAGAGAAACATGACCTGGAGAAAACACTGGTTGGACACTTCATGTATGTTATGTTATCTTACTACGTGGCAAAGAGGTGTGTCAATGAAAGCATTTGCAACTTTGGTGGCCCATTTTGTTGAATGGACTCTCCACCAACAAAAGATTCATTTTGATACGAAGACAAACATGACTTTAAGAAAAAAATGTTTGTTCAGTTCATGAATCTTATGTAAAGTGGTGTGTTTAATGAAAGCATTGTCAACTTTGGTTGCCATTTTGTTTAATGGACTTTCCACCAACAAAACATTCTTTTTGATATGAAGAGAAACATGACCTGAATAAAATACCGTTTGATCATTTCATGTATGTTTTGTTATCTTACTAATTGGCAAAGTGGTGTGTCAATGAAAGCATTTGCAACGTTGAAGGCCAAGTATAACATGAGCAACAACAAAAAAAATTAGGAGAAACGGTCTAATTTTATTCGTACTTATTCTTGTATGATACCATATGGACAAGAAAAAAGACGTATCTCGAAAAATTATACATTTACATATAACATAATCAAACAAGGAAGATAAAAACAACATTGGACCGACTATAGCACAAGTTTTCACTTTGAATTCCCCAAATTCCCTTAAATTTCACCATGGACTTAATACGGATGGACATTCAACGTGATTCTTGCTTTGATCCAATCATAGTCTCCGCCTTCTGATTATGTGCATCTTAATGAGAACATTCAGCTGTTTTAACAATAACGACTGCGTAAGCATTTTCGGTCATTGCCAAAGGAGCAGTTTCCCTCGTCTTGGGTTTTGTTTGGATGGTGTGCTCTATAAGAGTGTGTCTTAAATAAAAGCATCCTCAATGGGGAGCAGCAAAGTTGAAAAGCAGACGATTTTGGTGATATGAAATGTATTATTACTGATTCGCAAACGTTCGCACACACCTATGACCTTATAAAACAATTAGAAGGCCACGATCTGTATCACCCCTGCGCGTTGTAACTCTGGAATATTATGAGGAAATAGGGGGAAACAGGATTTTAAATCACAACCCAAAATTCCAAAAATAACCTCTATCTGGTAATATCAACATGTTTTTAAAAAAACAAATACATGTACAGTACACGGAACAACAATTTCCGATTATAAGCCAGAACTGCACATCTATTTTCCATGATTTAGGCGAGTAATTATCTTCTGCGCATGTAGATTAACATGTGTAAAATCACTATCTTGATTCTGTCCCGGCTTTTTGCCGGCGACCATGATGAGACCAAATGGAAGAAACATGTACGGAATTTTATTGAGACGACATTGACGGAAACAATCACAATGAATTCGTTAAGAAAACGATGAATGTCCAGCCGTAATAGGTCCATGAGTTCACTTAAAAACAACTTGTATTATTAAATGTAGTGCCCTTCTTCGATCTTGAATCATTTGTTAAATCAAATTCATACGGAATAGTTAACAACACGTTATAATTGAATATCTATTACAAACTAATATTCAAGTATGAAATCCTCCAGAACAAAAGTTTGGAAACGCACGTTTGATCAAGTATATCTCAGTTTTTATAAATGTAATGCTTCCTGGGAGAAATTTCAATCTGGTTCCAAGATTTTTTCTCACTTGTTTTTCAATTACAGATCGATCAATCGATCTTATTTACTGGGTGTAAGCCACAAATATGTTTAAACTATATCTCAGTTGTAATGAAATAGTTATCGCTTTGTTTACTATCATTAGAAATGACATGTGCATGTCTATCCCTCTTTAAATGAATACCATCTTTGTTCTTGGGGGGGGGGGCGTTTCACAAAACTTGTTATCAGTGACAAATAAAGGTTTGTGTTATAAGCTACTAAAATCCTTGCTTCTGATTGGATATCAACAGATTTGTCACTAATTTGTTTTTAATTTCTCATTGAAAAACGCTTTGTGTAACGGGTCCCTGATTTTCCAGCCATGGAATGAGCAGTACGTCAACATAACTTGATAAGGGACAGGGCTAATGTGCTGCTTCTTTTTGTGCATTACAATTAAAATAAATACACAGTTTTGGTATGGGGGTCATGAATTTGGTTCAAGTGACCGTATTGGAAGCATATGCAAGCTTACAATATTTAATGATCGTTGTTGCGGTCGAAATCGAGTCTAAAGTGATGAAATTGGGAATGATAAACTCTTTATGTTGTATAGCTCCCTCTCAAGATTGATATTACATTCGCTTCACAACAAAGTTTCTGCATTTTGAACCTTAAAAGCTTTTAAAACTACTGCCTAGGTCACATTTGCTCTACGGCTAGGATAAACACTATTTTAAAGCCAGGTTTTTGGTTATAAGATCTAGAATAGGACGTACTAAATGATATTAAGGAAACGCAGTTGCACATTGTTTTTAGTATTGTGCAGATAAACCCTGCAACCGCCGATTTGTGCCCAAACTTTAGTGTAAAACAATAAGACACAAACAACAAATTTGATTGTAGACATATATTAGTGTAAAGAGGAACTTTTTATCTTGAAAATGGTGCAGATCTTTATTTAGTTAAAATGTCATACGATAGTTGTGAAAGACCTTAAGTTAAAAACTCATTTTGGTCATTGTTGTATAGGTAGAGAGCTGATTGAAAAAAAAATCTTCCGGTAAGAGCCCTAACTTCAATGTGAACAAAATAAAACACACACAACAATAATTCGGATTGTGACATATAACATGTGAGAGTAAAATACAGGTTTTAGGCCGTAAAATGATGTATATCATTATCAGTCAAAATGTCATACGATAGCCTTAAAAGCTTTCAAAGTTGAACACGCATTTTGGCTATTAGTGTATGTATTATGCGGGTTTAGCCTTCCTCTATACCTGCTAGAGCCCTAATTACCTTATGTAACAATACGACAGAGACGTAAAGTCTCGATATGTGAAATAATATATGAGAGTAAAGGACATGTTTCCAGCTTTAACAATGAGGATTTCTCTATATTTAGTTAAAATGTCATATTATAATATAAAGGCCTTTAAAAAAGAAACGCAGCTGCACATTTATGTTGGTATTGTGCGGTAATTGCCGGTTAGAGCCATATCTTTCATATGAAACAAAACAATCCATACATAACAATTCGGCATGTAACATAATATATGAGAGTAAGGGACAATATTCCCGCTCTAAAATGAAGTATGTCATTGTTTAATTAAAATGTAATACGATATCTTTAAATGCCTTCAAGGTTGAAAACGCATGTTGGCCATTAGTGTATGTATTATGCATGTATATCCTTCCGATATGCCTGCTAGAGCCTTAATTACCTTCTGTAACAATAAGAAACATAAAGGGTTATTATTATTTCACAAACCGAGATGTTATGTCTCTGTATTATTGCTACAAAAGGTAATTGGGGTACTAGGAGGCATATCGGAAGTCTATACAATCATATGACATACAGTAATGGCCAACATGCGTTTTCAACCTTGAAGGCTTTTAGAGCTCTAGTATGACATTTGCCCTATTAAAACAATCAAATACTCCATTTCAAAGCCTGAATGTTGTCCTTTTTGTAATACTTTCATTATTATGTCACATGCCGATATTTTTAGGTATGGATGTTTTTGTTACAGATTGAAGTTAAGGCTGTATTAAACCAGACGTTTCTTTTATCCGCCCTCTACCTACAGCCATGGTCAAAATGCGTTTTCTATAAACTCGAGGGCTTTTAAAACTATTATATGACATTCTAGCTACATAATAATGTACACCATTTTGAAGCTGAAAACCTGCTCTTTTAACTCATATAATTATGTCACATGCCGAAACTTCTTGTCTGTGTCTTATGTTCAAGATAAATATTAGGGCTCCAAACTTTGAAGGCTTGGTAAAACTATCATATCATATCATGTTCTAACAAACTAATGTAATACACCATTTTGAAGATTAAAATCTGCTGTTTATACTGATATATTTCTCATGCAAAATGTCTTGTCTGGGTCTTATTGTTTTACACTGAAGATTGGGCACGAACCGGAGATTACAGGGTTTATCCGCACATTACAAACATAAGTGTGCCACTGCGTTTTTCAATTTGAAAGGCCTTTAAATTATCATTTGACATTTTAACTGAATATAAAGAAATCCTCAATTTCCTTTACTTTCATATATTATATCATATACCGAGACTGTATGTCTCTGTCTTATTGTTACATAAGGCAATCAGGGTTCAAGCTGGCATATCGGAAGACCATAACACGCATAACACATACAATGATGGCTAAAGTGCGTTTTCAACCTTGAAGGCTTTTAAAGCTATCGTATGTTACTTTGACTAAACAATGGAATACACCATGTTAAAGCCTGAAAACTGTCTTTTACTTTCACATGTTATGGCACATGCTGATTTTGTTAATGTATGGCTCGTTTTGTGACACATTAAACCTGACGTTCATTTGTTCCGCCCTCTTCCACCTCTCTACTTTGAGGGGTTTTTAAAAATATTGTCTGACATTTCAACTACATCAAAAGCTACACCATTTTAGAGATGAAAAAAAGCTCTTTGCACTCATGTATGTCACATGCCAAATGTCTTGCCTGTGTCTCATTAATTTACTCTGAAGTTTGGGCAAAAACCGGCGTGTACAGGGTTTATCCGTACAATACAAACTAAATATAAAGAAATCTTCAATATTAAAGCTGGAAACATGTCCTTTACTCTCAGATATTATTTCACATATCGAGATACGACGTCTATGTCGTATTGTTACATAAGGTAACTAGGGCTCTAGCAGGCATAGAGGAAGGCTAAACCCGCATAATACATACACTAATGGCCAAATTGCGTTTTCAACATTAAAGGCTTTTAAAGCTATCGTATGACATTTTAACTAAACAATGAAATACTTCATTTTAAAGCTGGAATATTGACCCTAACTCTCATGTATGATGTTACATGCCGGTTGTTTACGTATGGATCTTGTTGTGTAACATTAAAGTTAAGGCTCTTTTTTATCAAGATTAAAATTAGGGCTCGGACCGGCAATCACAGGATTTATCTGCACTACACAAACAAAAAAGGGTGAACTTCTTTTTCAACTTTGAAGGCTTTTAAAACTATATACGATGAATTAACAAAAACACGAAATACACCATTTTGAAGTGCAATGCCACCTTTGCATCAATACAGGAAAATGGCCATGACCTAAGGTTATCTTGGACAGTCCAAATTGACAGTGCAAAAATGATCTTGATATCCTAGGTATCACAATCGACTGGAAACTTCTGTGTACCAGTCCCATGTCATGTGTGTCTGTTTGAAGTCAGTTTGGCTGTGTGACCGATGAATGTGAAAATCATATGTGCACGTGGTGTAAGAATGGTTACAACACAGGGGTAATTATCCAATGGACAGAAACAGCAGACCGACACATGACTGATCGAAATATTACATGGCCTTTGATGGCCAAGAGTCGGTCGGTTCGGTTCGGCTGTGACCGACACCAGGGTCCCGTTTCACAAAGATTTTTTTTTCCAATGACAATTGACCATAATCAGTGACAAATCTGCTGATAACCAATCGGAGGCAAGGATTTCAGTAGCTTATAACAACAACTTTCATTTGTCACTGATGACAAGTTTTGTGAAATGGGGCCCTGACCGACATCAGCTCGACTCCAAGGCGATGATTATGAACTCGGATTTCCACGAATGTTCACAGCTAATAAATAGTTTCAGGGTAGTGTTAAAGTCCCACCTGTCCCACCGGAGTCAGTAGAGCGTCCGCCTCACAACCGGGAGGTCGTGGGTTCGAACCCCGGCCGCGTCATGCCAAAAATACCGTTAAAAGATGGGAGTTACTGCTACCTTGTTTGGCGTTCAACAATAAGGGATAGAGCAACGTCGATCTGGCGCTGCTCAATGGCTACCGGGCTCGCGATCAATTGAGCAAAAAGAATTTCCGTTTCGGTTTAATAAAATAATAAAATTTGGAGTGGACTAAAAGTATATTTATTATTTGTTATTATTATTATTAATGATACTTGTAATGATGGCTTTACCAAAGTAACGCTGAAATGCCATGTTGCATGTATAAAGTACTATAACTATTACCATCAATTATCATTACAATTACTAGTAGTGGTTGTTGTAGAAGTAGTATCACTATAATTGTCATTTGATTTACTTTTCCTTGTTGGTTTATGTTTTATGTGTGAGCGAAAGAGAGAAAGAAAGAGTTTGATAGAGAAGAGAGAGAAAATAGAAGGAGAAAGAAGCGAGTGAGAGAGATTAAATACAAACAAGAGACATCAATACATAACAAAATTGGTTCTTTACAAACATTGAATCACTTATTTGTCGACGTCAACGCACTTGTTATCTTCATTTCTTGAATAAAATACCGTGAACTATCCTTGAATTTAATATTTTCTTTTATCATATTCCTGCTAAACGACTGCCTTATGAAGTTAAAGAAAAATCAATAGCAATCTGAACAAAGAACAAATATATAAAAATAACATCAGAAGATATCAGCTATCTGGCTTCTTTGGGATTATGAAAAAATTGAATCAATAATTACGTGAGCACAGGAAGCTAGATTTACTATTTTGATCTGAAAATGTAATAATTCGAAATGAAAACTAAAAATAATACAAGGTAATCTTGATATGGCCGAGTCTTATAATTCAGTTATTGTCCAGCATTCGTCTTTCAACAAAATGTTCGCTTCATTAGTGATGCCCGGCCCCTGCTAATATGAAATTTATTGATTTTCTCTCTCTTTCTCTCTGAAAACCACGAATGCAGACAAGGATTTCAAAAAGTGTACAGTATCCTCGTGTTTGAAAGGGTTTGGCAGGAATAATAGTTGCTATCATACGGATATTGATTGGAACCGGGCAAGATTTGACACAATCAAACGCCATTAGCGGCCAACAAAGGCGGATACCGACGCTTTCATCAGACGTCATCATCACCATCATCATCATTACCGTTATTTGTGTCACAATTGTCCACGATATCAGAGTACGCTGCAATTTGGAATCATAATGATGATTGAATAATGAACACAACAATATCAACAGTAACAAGTAGGATAACACAAAATAATAATAATCATGAAAACAATAATGATGAACTAAATATTAACAATAAAAGCAATCATGAATGATGAGGAAAATAATAATGATTATGATAATAACAACATCTGTAATATATAGTGATGGTAATGAAGATGATAATGATGATGACGATGATGTTGCTTTAAATATATACAGTATTACAGTTGTTATATGTTTATTTTTTTTAACGAACACCTTGCATGTGAGGGACGCGTGAACGACTGTATTTCTGCATTCAGTTTGGATACGTTTTCTTTTAGAAAAATAAGTGACAATACAAAAGAGGAGGCATTCTTGAGTCATTACCAAACAATACCAGAATCATCAAGCAAAAATAAAATGACATTCGAATTATGGCTGTCTATAACATAACCTATCAGGATCAGTATATAATTCACTATATCTCCCAATAATTAGTCTCGCAATTATGGAATGTATAAGTTGAGCGGAAAAAGTTTCGATAAAATTATAATCTCCAAAAAAATATTAAATAATAGGGATCGACTTTAAATTTTCGTTTTAAGAACAGGTAATGTAATGAATAGCTGAAAACTGAAACAGGAGGATTGGATGTTGGAGAGAAAAATAGTGGGGTAGTGAGAGGCCGGTTTAGAAAAAAAATACGTGAGAAGATTTCAACGAATAGAGGTGGTAGGGGTGGGGCTGAGGCATAATATACAATATAGAGATATCGGAGCAGTTTTTATAAAGGGTCTGCACACTCGCAAAACTAACACTCGCTTTTGGCAGTCGGCTAAAGACATTTGTGTGACACTCTCTCGTTTCCACAGTGAAGTACACAGGCAAGCTGCTCACAATAAACTTGTTTGTTTCTGCAACAAAGCTTCCTCTCAGACTTAAGTAAGTTTCATATACGTTTTGACAATGCATGTATTTAAATCAAACGCGCGATCAATAAACAACTCATTAATGGTAATATTTATCGATATTCTAATAATTGTATTTACTATCTTATACGATAATTGTGTTCCAATTAATATCTCTCATCATTAGTTGAAATCATATTGCTATTCTAAGTTTCAATGATTACGAAACAAATCATGTCTTTTCTCCCTCCTTTTCTATTTCAAGATTGATCTCATCTGTTCTTTTCATTTCATTGTCTATTTTCATTCCCTTCTTCTTGTTGTGCGATGTTTTTCCTACTTTGAATATTACTTTATTTTATCTTAACAATTTCGTATCAAAACGTTTTGTATTTTAATGTAATTGTTATGTTTTCTTTAATTTCAATTGGACTCAATCTGTGCTAGCTGTTATTTTATAGGCGTGATTTTTAATCAAACAAACTTTTCAATTACAATTGCGATATATTAAATATTTATAGCTTTTATAGAGTTCGAAAGGTTTACCGTTCATGTTAACACTCCAATACATAACAAAACATGTATTTGTTTATTACGACTGAAGGCTTCGTAGTCTGGTAAATTTCATGGTCAAATTCGTTCTTTTCATTCATTTTCATAATTTGTTCCGATCTGAAAATTAGAGGTGCGATTGCTCAGTGGTAGAGCAGTGGTCTTGTAACTGTAGGGGGGGGGGGGGGTCCAGGGTAAAAAAAACAATTCGATGCAAATTTGCTCTTTGGTGAGATAGTAATATTCATTAAAAAGTCTGTCGAAGAGGACTTAAAGCCGTCTTTCTCTTGGGTGCTTACTCATAAGCATACACAGTCTTCCTCAAAAAGCAGATAAAACAAACAACCAAACTTTCTTCCGCATCCGGTTTTATCAAACTCAATTTTGTTTTGTCCCTTATTTTTGGATTGCTTAAGTTCAATATCTTATCTCACATCATAATTTATCAATTATTGTTATCAGTCAGATCAGTAAAAATAAAAGATCGATGACATAATTGATTCTAATTTCTATGATTATTTTCTATTGATATTGAGGCATTGAACATACATAACAACAGAAAAACAATCTAACTATTCGCTAAAATCGAATGGAATTGTTATTACATTTGATTGAACAAATTACGAAGTCGATTATGATATTCTGAAAATTACTTTTATGTGAGACGAAATAAAATTTAATCTGACGGAGATAAATTGAAAAGTGTTGAAACTAGTTTACCCCGAGCTACACTTGAATGAGTGACTTACTGACTGTTGACATCTTTCATAACCGAGAATTCTAATCAATTCGGTAGGATAGGCTCAGCCATGGGGGGGGGGGGGGGGGCAGCCGTCTTTAGTCTAGTAGATCAGCATTTGCAAAGCTTTATTTCTTTCTCTTTAGTCACGGCACCCTTTTAGGATTTAAAAAGGCTTGCGTCACCCCCAACATACGGGCAGGATTTCGGGTGCGGGCTTTTTTGCCCAAACAAAATATATATTATCCGGATCCCAAATATTGCGAGCTCGCGAAGCGTGTGAGGAAAAAAAAAGGCAAAATTATTATTTTATAATTGTATTTTAGTAATCAATATACACCTGACAAAATTGACAGGAATTATCCTGATTTATCAATTTCACAAAAAGTGAAGCAAACGAGGGAAGAAAATTGTATATTTCGATAAAAAAACATAAACTGAAATAAAGTCGTATTCGGGGACAATGCTGGCCGAATCACAACGATATACGGGCAGTGACATTACCAGAATATCGTCATATCATGGTATTTGCCTCGTTGCATGTAACTACTCCCTTCCTAAATTTGTAGAGCAAGCCAAGCGAGCGAGGCAAATTCACTTGACTTTCTCTGAAATGTTATTTCCTCATGAAAATACCAAAATTTATATATTGTGACATCTTGTCGTATATATCCATTGCCCCTTTAGATTTGAAAATAATTTTAAGTGAAACGGACACTCATAAACACTCAGTCTCTGTCTTCATATCTCTTCTTTCTTTCAATGCTATCTCAATTGTGTTATTATTATCTGCCGTATACTGCATTAAGGACACAGAATGGATCACCCTAAAACATTTGTTTATACAATCATATTCCGATACAACTCTTACAACAGATTCATTTAAGATTTATCATGTCGTCACCGCGACACATACTACTGGCAATTTCGCAACTTCCACAATCCAATTCCTTGTACGTGCGTTCTATGTAGCGCAATTAAGCCCTGCTATTAATATTTCTCATTAAAATTCCTGATTTGTGGGCACTTTTCGTCGATTAAGTTATCATGTGCCGTCCCTAATTGCCAATTTCATTTGGGAGGAACCAATTCAAATTTCTTTCTTCATTCGAATTCATGGTTTATGCGCGCTTTTCGTCGAGCGGTCATTCTATTTACCACGACATAATTAATTTATCATGTGCCGTACCTAATTTCAAATCTCAATTTGGAGGAACCAATTTATATTTTCTTTCATTAAAAAAGGTCAACATTTGTTAGTACTTCCCTCAAATAAAAATGAAAGTGTTGTCCGAAAATAATTGTTTAAAGGTATAGATCAGTTCTGGTCACGCGATTGCATTGTGAAAAAAAACGCTGTGCAATCGATCAGAAAAGGTTGATCTTCTAGCATAATTGGTGTGTACCGCAAGGTTCTGGAATCATCAAAATGATATGAAATTTGGCCCAGTCTTGGTAAAGTTACCAGCACTGTACACAGAAATATGTATATGGGACTACCATATATCTACCCCGTCCAGATAGATATAATAATCTATGAAATATATCAATTAGTAGGCGGTTTCCCGGCAAAATTTGTATCGTCACGTATTATTCAAAACATGTTCTCACATAATTGGTAATAAGAGCTTCCGTGTCATTCTTTGAATTGGAGGCGTTTCCTAAACTTGTTTTGACCTTTAATATATTTATCGACTATTGCATGGATTAGATTTTAAAACTATATCAAATATCAATATAGGAATTCAGATAGAGGTCTTGAGCAAGTGGACTTCGTGTGGATGGGGATCATGTACAACACTTAGGCCTAACTGAACAAAAAAGACGTTGTAGGCGCCAAAACATGGGTCGGTCAGTAATCTAATTTATTCAACTTTTTACTCCCTCTTTGGGCTGATATTTCTTAGTTTTTAATGCCTAAATACATTTTGTTCTTTATTTTGTTTAATAATTTTACAAAGCCGATCGTACATTTCACGATTTTGGGGTCGGTCGCAAAGGGCAATCCAAATGTATGCCTTATGCTGATGAATAAAGCCTCTTGCATTGCTATTTGAATAAGTTCATAAGGAGAAAAAATACCCTTTTATTTTATTGAGTGACTTAGAAATGATTATCCAACTAACAAAGGATTGACTACATTTAGAAAATAAATCAGTAAACGAGGTTGTAAAAAATTGTCTGTAAACTAATAATGATCATGATTCCATCCTCTACTGTCGTTTCACCATTCACAATTCAAACAACAAAAACTTTTTTTTTTATGAGGGGGGGGGGGGGGCATTTTTTTATGGCGTCTGCTCTAACGAAGCATTGAGTAGTGCAGAATTTTGGAAACAAGTAATATATTGACATGCAACCCGTTTAGACCTTCTTAAAGGTGCGTCCTATGTCAACAATGGAACGGAATATTTTAATCAAATTCATTTATTTTTGAGGGAGTTAAAAATCGAAAAGAGGTAGGGGACAAAATAAACAACATCCATCTTAATTTGAATGAATATCTTTCGAAGTTGAATGCCGATTCGTGAGTGCGAAGGCGGGAGATCAGTTTAAGGCAATTGGCCACGAATTTAAATGAATCTTAGCACACGCTAGACGGAATGAATAGTAATTCAAGTGCTAAATCTCTTGTCCGAAACAAAACTCGAATAACTGAAGTTATATTTTGACTGGCAGTCTCAATCAGAAATGGGGATTTTGCTAAACTCATTAAACGTTTCATTAAATGAACTATAAACAAACAAATACGAAATTGGCCTGTAAAGCCTATGGTTTATTCTTTGAAGACTATTTTTGAGCAATTTGTCTCCTTATATTATTTCACGTTCTTTGTAAAAAATGTCCTTCCTCTCTCTTCTCACTGTCCCTCTTTAAAATTCAACTGGGGGGAATGCGCCCCAACCTGTATCAATGCCACTGAATATAATCATTGACCCGCCTTGCGAAAATTAGTTCGGAAAAAAGAAGGGGAAAAAAGGGGGGAAGTCTAAAAAAAGAAGAACGCAAACATCGCGTTGAATCATTGGCGTCTGATTTCCTTCATAAGCGTGGATAGGTAATGCCTAATCCACATTTTCCGCGGCGGCCTTGCGTTATGAACTATCTTCGGCCAATATCAATTATAGGGCCGCCGCAGCATTCCCACGGTCACATAAGCTAGCGGTCACGTGTGTTAGGGTAGCCGCACGGCGTATTTTGAATTTGCCGTGCGGCCTTTAAAATAATGACTCACGGTCGCCTTAATTCCCACGGCAGCCACAATTTTGTTTGGGTTCTGCAAAAGTAAATTTTAATTCATAAGACCCTAGGACAGCCGCATTGCAAACGCAAGGCCACCGTACGCCCGACGTAGGGTTGCCGTGGAACCGCTCTACGGATGGCTACTGCGTGTGTAATTGCTACGGAGAACCTAGCAATGAAAAAAGTTACAACTCCGCGATATAATCCCACGGCGACCCATGCGGGATAGGGATTCGCCCTAGGGTGACCCTGAGGCCACCGCAGATTCCCTTCGGTCGCCGCAAATATCTCTCGATTTCGGGGGCGTACGGCCGCCGTATCCTAGCCGTAGAGCAAATATGACCTAGGAATTAATGACTACGGGTTATACGGCAACCACCTGCTCTTGTTCAACATACACAAACTCACTAGCTATGGATAAGTCATTATTTATTCCATCAGATCAGTCCTTTCGAATAAATTCCCTGCCTCAATTTGTTTTTCTTCCAAGAAGAATATTATTAAAAGTAAAATAATCGTGCATGTCGCTTTCCACAAAATCGATGTGAAAATCTAAATCGTTTCATGTGACCACAATTGTTTTTATTTTGTAGATATGATGCATATAATGATTGGAGTAACTGCCCTGTTGGTGAGCTTAAGCACCATGCTAGAGGGGGGTAGGACAGAACAAACAACATCTGAGACGTCCACATGGTATTCATCTGCGTTACAGGACGACTTCACTGACACGACTTACCTATCCGCAACATCTCCTTTCAAGTCTACCTCTCCTCCCGGTAAGAGCTTCGATGGCAACATGTCAAATACAACTAAGCGGGGAGACTCTTTAGAAATGGAAACTGAATTCGACAATGTATCTGGTTATAACGAATCCTTCACAGAGAGCCTGAGTGATGCGACAATGGGTTCCATTCAATGGAGGTGGCGCCCCATAACGTGGGCGTGGTGGCAGTTTCTACAGATAACGTCTTCTGTACTTGGTGTCGTGGGCCAAATGCTCGTCATGCTGGTAATTTGGCAACGCAGGGCAATGAACCGTTCTACAGACACCCTCATCGCAGCTCTAGCGATGGCAGACTTCTTGACCTCCATATTTATCCTACCCTTGCCAGTGGCAGTCAGTGTACCATCTTCGTTCCTTGGAGAGATTTATTGCCGACTCATTTACGACGGCTTTTTCATGTGGTTGGCGGTAGGAGTCTCGATCTACACACTGGCTTTAATCTCTGTAGAGCGTCTCATAGCCGTCATGTACCCTATCTACTTCAATCGCTACTTTAGTAGAGGCAAAACATCTATAGCCGTTGTTGTTGTCTGGTTATGGGTGATACTCTTGACTCTAAACTTGATCTTGACCTGTACCGTAGATGGCGTGATTCATGCCTGCGCTTTGTCGTTCTCGCCAGCAGTTGGACAATTCCTGGGCATCAAGGTTTTCCTTACGTACTTCATCATCCCTGCTACTGTAATGATTATTGCCCAGGCTGTTACCGCTGTCATTCTCCACCGAAAATCGACAAAGTTCATGGAAGGTAATGCACAGAAAAACCGATCTAACCCGTCACACAACCTGCTGACTGCGAAGAATCGAGTTATCAAGATGCTGTTCGTGGTTGTCTTGATTTTCATCATATGCTGGGGGCCGAACACCATTGCTTACTTTCTTTTCAACTTCGGGTTCATAAGCCGAAGTTTTGCCTTCGGCAACACAAATCGTATTCTCACGCTGCTTGCGTTTTACAACTCCTGTTTGAATCCGATTGTCTACACGGTTCGGCATCCTGGGTTCCGTGAAGCTATTCGAGGATTGTTTACCGGTTCTAAAATTCATGGAGGAGCATTATTCGAGGCGAAATCTGACCGAAAAGTTCTGCCCAGGGGAAAAAAAGACGCTGAAGATCAGATATAAAAAAGTACACAAAACACTGAATCACATCGTTAATGATCTTATCCGCACCATAGTCGATGCCATTTCGCAGTTGTCGCCCGCAAATTTCAATCAACGCAATCAACGCACGTGCACACACAAACACACACGCATACATACACACCACACGCACGCGTACTCACCCACAGACTATATCATGTATTGATCTATGTGTACAATGTAAGCAAGACAGGTCGGTAGCTTAGCGAAATTTAATGGCACGATGAACTCAAAAGACAAAATTGCTGGTGACATATGTGAGTAGTTAACTTCTTGGTAAAGAAACCCTGTTTGTATATTCCTCTGGCCAGTTTTGTCGGTCGCCCTTATATATAAGGTGTATGCTATATTCACTTAGTCTTATTAATATTCTAGTACACGTATTTTTCGTCAGTATGGACGTCATCGTATACGCCTCTTAATGTAAAAGGCTTTGCACATTAGTACATTATAAACATATTTCATTTAATCTTTCTGGTATCAGACTTAGCCCCACCTCTACCCGACTTTCACGATTCAGATATTAATTTGTTCCCGACTCTTTTTATAAATTCAACTCAAATGTCTATGTAAGTTTTTTGCAAAGAATAAATATAAATATCTTGTATCTTGTAATTCAATGAACTTATCCTTCAATCATCTTCTCCCCTTTACAGTAACTTGTCCGTTTGTTTATGTTCCCAACACAAGCATATTCTTCCGTTTTTTTTGCCTCTTTCTGCTTTTGAATGTATTTACCATACTGCTCAATTTGTTTGCTGCAAATAATATTCCGTGTCTATCTTGGGGGGGGGGGGCTTAGTGGTGCAAAAACGCAGAAGAGAGGGACGCAAAATATATACAAACAAAATGAATACAGGATGCGGAAATATTATAAAGCTCTGTCGATTTCAAATTCAGTCGAATCTGTTGCTTCACATTTTCTTAATTTGCCCCCCCCCCTCACCGATATAAATTATAGCTAAACAATAAATATCATTAGGAGAAAGTTTAGAATAGTTTTGTAACAAATCTTACCTCTCTTTTACCTTGCTAAAAATAACTAACCATATTTGTCCAGAAAGATCGTTACTTTGCGCCTCGTTTGAAAAAGAGGAGAATCGAATACCGCCAATGTTTATCATCCTCATCTCAACCACCTGTTCGCCATCATAGGAGTAAAAAAAGAAATGACCCCGTAGATTTGTAGTGGTCAAATAATGAATGAAAAAAATATCATTCACTATTCGGCATCGGCATGCCAAAACCATTCATGTTATGATGTAATCAAGTTAAAATATGTTGATTAATGTGATATTACAGTCTCTTTTTTTTGTAAAAGATTATATCATGTGTTGTGTGGTTTTGAATAAAATGAACTTGAAATTGAACTGAAAATATCTTCGTATTTGTGTGCCTAAATACCATTATGATATTAATAATTATCGAGAAGCATTGAGCTCTAATATGCATTTGTTTTACTGTCTATTTTAAGGTAGTGAATTTGTATGATAAAATAGCATTCAAAGGAAATCAAACTATCCAACTTTTGCTCACCCGCTTCGCTTTCGGACAAATCTAAAAAAAGAATTTCCCTAGACGCTCCGAAATTCAGTGGCGGATCCAGAGGGGCCGAAACGGCCGCCCCCCCCCCCCACACACACACACGCCCTATTGGCGGCGCAAAAAAGAGGAAGAAAAGAAGAGAAAAAAGGGAGAAGAGAAAAGAAAGGAGCAGAGAAAAGAAAAGAAAATAGAAAACAAAAGAAGAGAAAAGAAAGAGGGAGAGAGAGAAAAAAAAAAAGCGAAAAGATGAGAGAAGCCGGGTTAGAAAGGGAAAAAGTTACAAGGAAATGGCACGTTCATCCAAAGATCGTTTACCATATAATATCACCCATAGCAACCATCACATCCAGAATGATGTCACTCTGACAAAATAACAAAAAAATATAATATTTTTCGATATAGCTTGCCGAGCTACTAGCATGTAAATACGGCATTTATTTCACATAAATTATCAACAGTTTCATTTTTTAAAGTATGAAAACAAATTCTAACAAATTCTGTCTTAAAGATACACACACACATCATTTTTTTGTACCGTACCTCTTAACATTAATCATGTGAAATCAATCAAACTTGTATGCCCTAACCCTGATTATGCCCGGGTTAAAAAACAGAGATAAAACTGAATCAGCACTAAACTCTAAAAAGTCCCTATGGCCACCGCAACTTACATTTTGATGCAACAACGTCTCCTACCAATTATCATTTTTTAGTTCACTTGTTAAAAAAACCTCCATAGCTAGTGTGCGGTCCTTGGGACTTTTAGATTTACAAGACGAGAGCGTGGACTGCCGCGTGTGACATTGTGTTAAGACACTGGGCCGTGCCTGGCAGTGCCTTAAAAGGATGTCACATTTAAGGATGCCACGCGTGACGGTCCACGTTCTTGTCGTGTAAATATAAAAGTCCCTACTGACTTCCCCTACACACCGCACCCTTATTTCGCACCCCCCTCTTTTCATATTCACATGAAACACCTTCGACGCGAAGTAATTGAATAATTCCGTCACGCATGCCGGAGAACAATTAGTGTTCACTACTTATTGTCGTATAAACAATACGATGTAACGCTGGCTAATATATTAGGTGACAGTATATCGACGCATAAGGAAGAAACTGGGGGTGGGGGGGGGGGGGGGGTTTGCACGCGTGTAAAATGCCAACCGTCTTATAATTATTAGGCTGTGCAAAACTGGGTCTGAATTCAGCTAATTAAAACAAATAATTAGCATGCTTGTTCATGTTAAGCCGTTGTGTAAAGACACCTTTGAAAAGGCCGCGGCAGGCCGAACCCTCCAAAGAGTGGCAGAATGGTAATCAGGACATGTTGGGGGTCATTCCAGAAGGCTTGGGGGCCGTTATTGAAGAGGGGCCGGCCATTAGTCAGGTCAATATACGGTAAAAAACACCCCAACCCCCAAAAATTGCAACAAAAGGTTTTTCAACGGTTTCTTGTAGTATTCGACCTCAGGAATAACATACTAAAAGTACATCAAAATCGAAGCTTCAGAAAGCTGTTATTTTCAAGATGGCGTCCAAGTTGGCCGCCGATACCTAAAAATGGCCATATATCACTTATTATTCATCCCAGAGACATAATTTGGGGGTCTATCCCATGGTTTCGGGGGTCAGGGAATCCATTGAAACAAGTAAGAATCGTTTGTGACGTTCTAGGAAACCCCAAAATCCAAGATGGCGTCCAAAATGGCCGCCGTAACATAAACAAAGCTATTATCCATCCGAAAGACATAATTGGGGTGTCTATGCTATGGTTTTCGGGGTCATATAATCCATGAGGATAAGTTAGAACGTTAAGCAGTGGTTCAGGAAACCACAAAATCCAATATGGCGTCCAAATGGCCACAAAACCACTAAGGTTTCTCAATAGAGAGCGCACTTTATGAACAGGAAATTAACTTATAATGTTTCTCTCTCACCCTTATGGTGTCACCTCCCCCCCCCCCCCCCTCCCCCCCCCCCCAGAAAAAGGGTCGATGCAACTATTGACAGGTCATTGTCAACACTGAGGGAGGGAGGGGGGTAACAAAGTAACAATATCTAGACACACATTCATAATACCTACCATACAATTAAACAAGTTAAACCTCGTGTTGTTCATGTCATCTTAATATAGCGAATACACATGCAGATCTTCACGTTCCTTCATTTTGATGAGAAATGTTCTGAGTAAGGAAAAATCATCTTCTGCTTCACTATCAACTGACTCGTTATATGGATTGTGGCATACATCAAGTTGGCAAGGTGCGCAGCTGTTATATGTAGTCCGCATGTATAGCGAGGTGTGCTACAAGCACTACAGGAGTCGCAATGAATCAACTTAAGGAGATTGCTAGATGCAGCCTCCGCATTTGACATCAGTGGAACCTGACGATTGTCCTCAATTTCCAGCCTCAGTCTGTGACGTCCATGTCTTCTCACTATCCATTCATGCCATGACTTGGTAGCCCGGGGGGGGGGGGGGGGGGGGGGGGGGGAGGTACTCACAAATTAAGACATACGGGCGTGTGCCGCTGTAATGGGTCACTTTTTCACCCAAAATCCCTAAATATTGGTCCCATTTTAAACAAAAATATCCCTGTGTTTTCAAAATTTCAAAAATTGTCGGTGTTTGCATTGTGAAAAATGGGCTTTACTTCGAGAAAAAGCAACCCTAAAATTAGGCAGGGGTTTCGAGACTTGAGCGGCACACCCCCGGTCAAACCAAATCTAACCCAATCCCCCCCCTCCCCCCCCCACCCCCCCCCCCCCACCCGGCTTGGTAGTATGTTCTGAGGGAGTGAATTTGGTGGAGGCTGGCGTAGGTGGGAGTTGCAGCGGCCACCAAACATGACGGACATTGCTTTGATACCATGTTCCTCTATTAGTTCCTTTGACTGACTTTGTAGAAGGAAAGTAATAGCACAGGATTCCAAAGTGAGGTTGCGTTTCTCAAGCTTCTGGAAGACTGCTTTCTTTCCTATTCCGAATATCCGGAAAGTCGAATCGCAATCGGTGTAAGCATCCATTAAAAGTAGTTGTGAGCACAGATCCCGTACCCAGGTCCACTTTTGAATGCTTACAGTTCTACACCTTCGGAGCCTTAGCTACATTGTAAGAGTGGAAGTATAGTTCCCTGCAATCTGTTCTAAGGAATTTGCGAAGTCCAGTTCCTTTCATCAAGGTACCGATTGCTTCCAGCAAATTCATGAAGGTCTGGAAGTAACCTAATTGCAAGTCAATTCCTTTCAGTGGGCTATTCTGGGGTACATCAATGCGTATAGCTCAGCGGCCTTCCAATATGCTGTTTTCATAGTCTCGTTCAAAAGGAAAGACAAAACTACGACTCTGGGAGAGATTTCGAAAGTAAAAGTTGTACCTGAACAAACCATAAATGCTGCTTTGCTTTGCTGTTTCAACGGTTCCAGGTATTTACCAAAAAACAAGGGAAGTTGAAATGGCAGAGGTGATGAGCTTTGAGCTCAGTCCGTTCCTACCTGCACTTATCGAGGCTAGGAATGTCTTTCGGGAGGCTGAGAAGCCTCAGCTAGCTCATGTTTTAACTGATCAGTGTCGAGTGAAGCCGTATAAGAACACAGAACAGTATGTCCTTGGTGGTGGTTCCTTAGTGCATCGGATACCATGGAAGATAGGAGACAGCTATGGCAGAATAAAACGATCATATGCTGATTTCACAACCCCCCCCCCCCCCCCAAACACTATTTGGTTCTGCAAATTTAGTTTTTGACAGGCTATGGTGGAGAGCCGTCAATTAATGATAATACACACCACAGCGATGTGGGCAGAATACCCATCCTGTTGTCAGATTCAATGCAGACACAGTATTCTCAGGCAAGAAGGTTTAAGTTTTTTTATCAACAGACTGCAATAAGCAGGGCCTCAAAAGTCTCATTTGTGAGGAACTGAGGAAGAGTTATTGCACCGTCATCAATGTATCCGGGGATGCAGATGTACATATTGCTAAAGCTGCAGTGAATTATTATCGTCGTCAGTCTACTACTCTGATGTGAGAAGGACAGAAGGCACTGACATATTGGTATTACTCTTGCATTACGATGATGTAGATAGCAGGGAACTATACTTCTGGTCTGACAATGTAGCCAAGGCTCCGAAGGTGTATATTAGGGACTTTTAGAGTTGCGTGGACTGATATGTGTGACGTCCATTCAAGGCAGTGCATCAAAGGACGTCGACCGTAGCAATCTACATTGTCTTCGTGCAAATATCAAAGTCCCTAACATTAAGCAGTTGAAAGTGGACCTGGGTA